>CAUYTI010136552.1:0-45722 GCA_963575145.1 Galago senegalensis
CAGGCGCCCGCCACAACGCCCGGCTATTTTTTGGTTGCAGCCGTCATTGTTGTTTGGTGGGTCCGGGCTGGGGATTCGAACCCGCCACCTTAGGTGTACGTGGCTGGCGCCTTAGCCAGTTGAGCTATAGGCGCTGAGCCATGGTAAATGTTTTTAAAGTTAAGTACCTATCCCTGTTTTTTAATGGATGATAAATCATGTTTCCATAGAGAATATTTGCTCAAAGACACGTACCCTGGGACATAGTGACACCTGGTCTGCAGACACTTTGTGACCTGGTCCCTCTTTCCCCTACTCCTTTTGTATGACCTCGTGTGCAAGATGTGTGTTCTGCCCCTACCAAGCTACTTCCAGTCTGGTAAACACAGTAGGATTTTTCACATGCGACGGGCTGGTGTAAGTCAGCTCTCAGCTCGGAATGACATTCCCATCTCCACGGTTCCAGCGGCAACTGCTGCTCTTTTTTCTTATGCTGGATGTGACTTTCTCAAGCAGCTTTCCTAATCACCTCTTGCATTTTTAATAACTTTTATCCATCTCATCCCATGGAATCCAGCTTATATTTCTACGACAGTCCTTACATATTTTATTTTAACTCATTTCCGTCCCCAACCGGCCAGTGATTTTTTTTTTTTCTCTTTAGGATTTGGACTTTGTCTTTTTTCATGTTTTTCTCCAAGCAGTCTTTTTAGTGCCTTCCATCCAGAAGGGGCTCAGAAACATTTACTGAAGGAAAGACAATAGAAAAAAAAAAAGTGTTCCAGATTAGAATCGTGAACACTGCCCAGTTATCTCCAATATTAAAAAGCTCGGTGGAATCTTAGAAAAAATAACGGGAGAGCTCTGAGACTTTCCAGAGGGCACTTCCACGGAAAAGGAGGGGCCAAGTCTCTGGTCAGAAGTTGAGTAAATATCCTCTCAGGCCCCTGATTATCCAGACATTGACAAAAGAAAGGCCTGCCACGGGCTGCCATTATTACTAGAAGGAAGTACCAGCTCAATGATTCATGGTGAAATATTTGCATCTCCTCCGGCTAAGAAAAATAGAAGTCATGGCATTCCAGAGCCTTTAGGCATACAAGATCTTGGGACTTTCCTAGTTTTTCCTCCTTAGCACATAGTAACCGTAGGGGCCCTGTTTCATAAAAGGCTGTCAAATTGGTGATCAAATGGGAAGGAAGTACAAGAGCTATCGGGTTGGAATTCAGAAACTCTATCCAGGCCCGCAAAGTCATTGTTAAAATGGATTATTAATGTTTTGATACTTTGATATGTCTGTTTTCTGTTCTCCAGAATAAGCAAGAAAGATGATGAGGTGGTGAATGTTACGAGTAAATAGGAGGAAAATACAACCGAATTCTTTCCCCCAATCTTCAAGCAGGTTCAGCTGACAGGCCTCCAAAGCCAACAGCCAGCAAGGGCCTTGAGTTGGGCTCAGCGTCAGCCATTGCACTCAATCTATTTCTCTAACGCTGCAAATTCAGTGTTATTGTTTCCATCGCACAGTTAAGGGTGATTATCAATAATTGATGTAGTAGAGAGGATTAAATTCGAGTGGTTGGGAAGGTGGCAGTTTGAAGAAAACGATTTCAGATCTGTTATATAGACACCTCTGCCTTGAAGCAGATAAAACTATTTTTTTATTACTTGAAAATTCACAACTTCAGAATTATTCTTGTGGTTTAGGGACCATGGAGGCTTTCTACGTTGTTGATATAAATTTTCCCCATAGCTTACGATTTATTTATGATACAATGTGGGTGAGGTTATCGAATTCTTTCCAGAAGATAATTGTGATTAAAAAATACAAACAGTTATTCTTTTATTTTCCCCTGTCCTGCAGCAGGCAGTGCCTTTGGGTGACAGTCCTCCACCAATCCATCATTAACAGGGCTCAGCCTTTCCTTCTTAGGCCAGAACGATATAGTCACTCACGTTTTATTTCCGAAGCGTAGTGTCGGAAGGCCTGAAGGCTGACCCGCAGACTCTCCCGAAAGCTCCATACTGGAAGGCTACCAAGTCCTAGGAAGTAAATGATGAGAGAAGAAGAACGAAGACCCCAGTTCCTTGCACAGAACAGGCCTTCCATAAATTTATTCTATCAGTGAGATTATGTTAGATGCACTGGCAGAGGGAGTCCCCGTTTATAGCACTACAAAGACACACACAACACGGCCAGATCACTCTCTGAGTGTCTGGTACAGAAAACTACTGAGCCAGGAAGACAAGGCTGATCCTGACATCTTTCCTTTACCAGTGTGCGTGTGCACACATGCACGGGCACGGACCCACCACACACGGGTGTGCACATACACAGGGACACACACACACACATGCACGCGCACGCACATACACATACACATGGGTGCACACACACAGAGAGACACACGGGCACACACACAGAGACACACGAGCGCACACACACGCATGGGCATGGACCCACCACACACGGGCACACACACAGAGACACACAAGCGCACACACACGCATGGGCATGGACCCACCACACACGGGCACACACACATACACATGGGCACACACACAGAGACACATGGGCGCACACACACGTGGACACAGACCCATCACACACAGGCACGCACATACACAGGGACACACCCACACACACAAATGCGTGCGTTGGCACATCCCTCCCTTCACCCACACACCTGACATTGTCCCCACAGGAAGGGAGTCCATCACTCACTATAAAGCTGGTGGCACCTTGGCTGCCCGTAGAAGGAGCTCCATCAGTTTCTGACCTCTCAGTGCTCAGCTTAAGAGATGTCTCCTAATACAAATTACTCTCTCTGTTTAATTCAAGATAACAAAAATTTAATTCTTTCTTTATTTCATGCTTCTATTTTTCATTCCCTCCATCCTTCATTTCTTTTTTTTTCTTAGATGTAGTAAACTTTATTTCAGGATAATGCACAAATTAGGCTACAGTGTTTGCATTTGTTACGTAGAGTCCTCTTGCAGTAGTGTTCTGCACTGGAGAGTGCACCATACACCCTTACCTTGTGTCCATTAGTGGGAGCACACCCCTCCCCTCCGTCCTCCCCTCTTCTCCCTCCCTCCCCTCCCTCTGCTCCCTCCCCCTTCCTTTAACCTGAATGGAATTGAGATTTTTTCTTATGTGGAGATGTCACCCATTTGTTGAGGGCCTGCTCCATACTGGGCACTATGCTCTGGAGATAGAGGCATGGGCAGGAAGGGCCAGGTCTTTGCTCTTACATTCTAGCTGGGGGGGGGGGGGAAGGCAGAGGAGAAATAATAAAGATACTCATTTAAAGCCAGGACTGATAGCAAGACAGAGAGCCCAGAGCAGCAGTGGCCCGTGAAGGAATCGCCTGGTGCAGCCCGGGGATTGTCCGATGAGGCTGTTTCAGAACTCCTCCCAGGTCACCCTGAGGATGACAGGGGAAGAAGGGTCCCCAGGGAAAGAAGAGAAAATGAAATGAGAGGCAGAAATGAGCCTTGTGTGTTTCCAAAAAAATAAATTAAAAATTAACGCATTACAACAAAGACATTTGTATCAGAGAGATTCAACTGTTACACGTGAGGGAGAAGACCTGGAAGAGCCTAAGTAGAGTAGTTCCAACCAGATTAGAAAGTACAAGGGAATCACACTACAAAGGTAGCTGTTTCAATCTTTTCATGTTAATTCCCTGAGTTAACAAAACAAAAAAACCAAAGGTGGGTATCTGTGGGAGCCAATGGCTGGGCCAGTCATCCTACCACCTTGGTGGGAGGGGTGGTCGTCAAAGAGGCCAGGAGTTTAAGACCAGCCTAGGCAACACAAGACCTTCATCTCTACAAATGAAATAGAAAAAAATTAGCCAGGCATGATGGCATACCAGCATACCCGGTAGCCCCAGCTACTTACTTGGGAGGCTGAGGCAAGAGGATCTCTTGTGCCCAGCAGTTTGAGGCTGCGATGAGCTACAATCATGCCACTACACTCCACTTCTTCTCATAAAGAAGGAAAAAAAGTAGCCATCTTGCTTCCTATGCTAATAGATACTTTGTTTAAGATTAAGCACTTAACTTAAGAAGCCAAATACACTATTTCATGTAATAATCACTGAAGACTTTTAAAGTTACTTTCTTATAGTCAATTCAAAAACTTCACAGCAATTTTAAAAAAAAACTTCATAGCTATTTTTAAAGGGAAAAAAACAGAACGTTTAACAGAAGAAAAATCTGCTCAAGTTGATGTCACGCCTAGTTTCCCTTATATTTTCAAGAACTCCAAATTATAAAACATTACGGCCATGATGCAAGGACAGTCAGTGATGTACCTCAGGACTCATGTCTTGTTTCAGGTCGATGACTACTTACCTGTAATTCTAAAATCCCAAAAGGTCCACAAATGTTTGGCTTTTTTTTTCTGTGACAAAACTAGACTTGAACTGCCATGTCGCTATTTTTAATCACTATTTACTTCACTGAGTGTGAATATCTCAGGCTTTGTTGCAAAATTCTGCTGTGTAATTACAAGGTGCCACCCAACCTCACAGGTGGCGTTCTGTGACACATACCATCTCACCCTCCTAAAATCCAAAATTCCTCAGTCCTGCAAACTCACCTGGCCTCAGTGGTGGGGGCAGTGCTCTGTAGACCTGCACCCAACAGTCATTTACAGGGAAACCAAGCTTGGGCTGCAGGCATCTGAATGTTACCTTAGAGAATTCTACAAAAATCTCACTTAAAGAGCACCTAAATTCTGAATCATTTATATCACAGGAAGCAAATACACAAAAAATTGGAGAAGTATAATCAAATGAGGAGTTGAGAAAGCTATGGGCCTGCACCTTTTACCTTGTTAACAAATAGTGAGTGGCCTTACCAAAATACTAAAAGCAGAGACATTTCAGACATTTTAGTCAAAGGCAAAGATTTTATCCAGGTGAAAGATATAGCTGTTGTTGTGTGATTACCTAGAACTTCAGAATAAAGCAATGCCCTAGAGTTCTGACCTATGTGCTATAACCTAGTTCATAAAATTTCTGTTTTTCTGCACAACCCACAATGCTAGTAGCATTGTTATGTCTCAGAACAAAGTTATTCCATCTGAGAAGCAATGACCACAAGGGACAAACCAACCAAGCATTCTTAACACTATTATTATTTTATACTGCCCTAGAGGAAAAAATATCAGCACACATCACACCTTTACTATTCCAAATCCACAATCAATCCATCTGACCAGAGAAAACCCAAGCCCCAAATGCCTTTAACTTGCATCTGTAAGCACCATTCTAAACCAAGCCTATGCATGACTTTCTCCGCCATGTGTACTTGTCTGGAACCCAGGCAGCTAATTACTGTTTTCTGCAAAGTCCGCCAGAACAAAGATGCAAGCCTGTTATTAGAGGGAGAACTTTCGGATTGGAGCTTCCTCTGATCGCAAATGATGACAGGAGCCACTTTGTGCAAACCAAATGTTTTAACAAAATAACTCACGTCATCTTCTAATATTTTCCAAGCATGCAGGAAGGGATGGGATGATGGCTGTGGCTGAACACAGTACCTTCTAAAATAAGTGATCCAAAGCAGGTGAAAACAAGATGTGTGTGGCAGGTGAAGCAGCACACTCCTGTCACCAGGTAACTCTACACCCTCACCAGTAAAAAGAAAAATTTGGATTTTAACAGTACTGCACATTCAAGTGCTTGGTTTCAACCATTCTCTGTTACATTCTGAGGATTAGAAGCACATGAGAACATGACCATTTGTCTTCACTTTACCGCAAAAATAAGGGCAGTGCTTTCTCTGCATTGGTTGGGTTTAATACGTGTACATACAGAGTGCTCAGCTAACCTGTTAAGTACACCTGGGAAGAATACTACCTAAGAACTGCTAACCAAAAGCCCACAAGGGCTGCCTCAACTACCATTATCTCTATCTGCAGCAGAACTGGGTAATTAGGGTAAGAAAGATGCTTAAATGAATTTTTTGGTGGTAAAAATACAGAGCACGAAATCTTGAGGCTATGCCCCTCCCACATGAGGAAGAGGTAAGGGGTCCAGCCCCACTGTCCAGCCTGAGCCTTCCTCCTTTGGGGTCATATGGAGAGGACTGGGCTGTGCTGTGCAGTTTCCAGAATCCCCAACTGCGCTTTGGCAGTTTTCTAATCCCCAACTGCTACCAGAAGGTTAACTGATTCCTGCAGGAGAAAATTTTATCTGCAACCAGAACCTTCCCTGCAAGCCCCTGTCAGAGGACATAAGAGCGCAGGGAACTGAGATTTCAGATGAGGCTACTGTGCTGTGCCAGTCCCGTGAGCTGGCAAACACTAGGAAACAGAATATCGTCCCAGGGAAGGTGGGGGAGCAAGGCCTGGACCCCACCCCTCACCCCACCCCCACCACAGTGACTCTGAGGCCACACCACAGCCCTCACAGATGGTAGTGCCAACAGGGGTACGAGACTTTGGGGAGGGAAGGAAACCAAGATAAATGCTGGCTTCTCCCTGCCAGGCAGCTGCACCTGTGCGCCAGCTTCCAGGGCCAAGACTCACTCCGCCCCCAGGAGCCGCCCTGAGCTCACCGGCCTGCTTCCGTAGAAGGCTGAGCCAGCAGCCGCCAGAGAAAGGGACAGCCTGGCATGTCAACTCTCCGACCTAAGGGGCAACCACCACACTCGGCACGGGGTAGGAGCAGTGAGGAACTTCAAAATCGATGCACATGGCATCGCAGAGGGCAACACAAAAGGCCTTCCCGGCCACTTGTGACCTGGGAGGGCAGGTCCCTTAGCTGCTCCCAAGCCCCAGTGTGCCCTGCCAAGCAGGTCCCGGCGGAGCCCAGCAAGTCCCTACCGGCCTCACTGCCCACCTCTACGTGGGGACCCCTCGACGCTCTCTGCGCTGGACGAGTGAGTGTCTGCCGGGGCCCGCCGCAGACTGAAGTAGCCGCGCGGCCGCGAGGCACCGCTCCGGGGGGAGGGCCCGCCGCCAGCCGCGCCATCTCTGCGCGCAAAGATGCCGCTGAAAAAGCGCAGCAGCCTGTGCTCCGAGACCGCGCCGGGGCCGGCGGCCGCGGCCCGCGCGCGCTCCAGCCGCTGCAAGTCGCTGTTGTCCAGCGTGCGGTTCTTGCTCTTGCTGCGCTCCCAGCGCTCCAAGTCCGAGAGTGCGTCGTTCTTGCTGAGCACCTCTCCCACGTCCAGGGTGTTGCGCTTCTCCGAGGCGGGTGGCGCGGCGGCCGCGGGCTCCAGGGCGGCCACAGGGCCAGCCGCGGCCTCGTCGCCCGGAACCCAGGCCAGGCTCCCGGAGCTGCTGTAGCGCCTCTCGCCGCCCAGCTCCCGGCCCCGCGGGGCCTCAGACCCACGCCAGTGCCTGAAGCTGAGGCTCCGCCGCAGGGGCGCGGCCCGGGGACCCTCCACGTCCGGGCTGCCGGGCGCAGGCGAGCCACGTCCCTCTTCCCCAGCCAGGGGGCTGCCGGACAGGCCCGTGGGCTCCCGGATGCGTGCGCACGGTCGGAGCCGCCCGAGCTCCAGCTGCCCGGTGCTGCGCGCACGGAAAGTGCGGAAGTCCCAGGCGCTGGGCCCGCGACCCTCCGGGTCCTCAGAGTCCGCCGCGTCCTCAGCGTCCACTGCCTCCTCGGCCTCCTCCTCCAGCCGCCCAGGCGCGTCCGGGGAGCGAGTGGGCCGGGGCCGCCGAGCCGGGCGCAGATCGGTGCTGCTGGGGCCCGGCGCCGCCAGCTGCTCTTTCCTGACCATCGTCACCGAGATGCGGTAGACAGTCTTCCTTGGAGGTGTCCCGCGTGGCATCGTGTCCGCAGGCGGCGACGCGGGCTCGCCGCTGCCGTCCAACAAGTACATGTCGCCCGGGGTCGTGGCCGCAGCCACCACGCCGCTCACCGGGGCCCGGCCGCATCCAGTGAGCCAGCGACCGAGGCGGTCGACGGGCAAGGCGGGGACAAGGGGTGGGCCGGCAGTGTGTGTGGCCCACACCGCCGCCACCAACCACCACCCCCTGCAGCAAAGACCGCGCTCAGGCTGCGGGGACGGCGCCCCGGGCACCCGCCGGCCCGTGCGCCGCGAGACCCGAGTGCGGGGGTCCGGGCACTGGGCGCCGAGCCATGGGCCGGCGGGGCTGGGGCCGGGCGGGCGGCAGGCGGTCAGGCGCAGGGGCGGTCTCGCCGGCAGGTGCGGCCGCGGCGCGCGGGGTCCAGGGCGGGCGGCGGCGCCCGCGGCTTCATTGTCTACCGCGCTGGGCCCATTCGCATCTTCCGGCCCTTGCTGCACAGTTCAGCGGTTCCACAGCCTCCACCACCCTCTGGGCCACGGACGCGCGGGCAGCTGCGCCGGCTGCGGCCGAGGGGCGGGCGGGCGGTGGTTTAAAATGGAAATACGCGCCAGGGCGGGGCGGGGAGGGGCGGGGCGGACGGGCGGGGGCGACACGCAGGGACCGCCGGCCGCGCGCCCAGCCCCGCCGCCGAGTCCCGGGAGCGCGGCGGCAGTGGCGGCGGCGAGCGCGGCAGCCGGGCGGGAGGACCCAAGTACCGTGATGGATCGCGAATGTGCGGACGGGAGCCTCCAGGGGCCTAGCTGGCACCCTGCCTGCCCCCTAAGCCTACACATACCCTCCACGACTTGGCTTGCAAAAGTAAAACACGGGGCATCTCACAAAACAGGGGGCATGTTGCGGGTTTATCCGAGACATCTTTCCTAACTATGCAGCTTCGAGGAGGCAACTCAAATGACTCGCTTAAAAAGCAAGGTTTCTTTGGTACCTGTCTCCGTCCCCCAACTTCATATAGGTACACGTGGGCTTCCAGGAAGACAAGAACAAAGGAGGGATGTCAGGGGCCGGTGCCCTCCAAGCCGATACTTTCCCAGTAGAGGGCCCTAGCTGGTCTCCGAGAGTAATTCAAGGATATTCTCCCAGTGTGTGGTGGGGGGTGGGGGAAGAGAAGTCTCTTTTCCCTTTAAGTACTTGCTACCCTTGACAACAGGCAGGAAATAAGAAGGTGAAGGGGCAGGAAGACAGACCTGCCCTCCAAGCTAGGCTCCTCCAACTATTACCCACTTGTTTTTCAGCCTGTAAAACAAGGATGAGGAAAATAATGCCTAAACTGACCTAACTGTAAGGAGAAAATCAGTTAAAATACTATGAGCTGAACATTCTGTGTAAGAGCTCGATTCCCCATTCAGACTGAAAAGTTAATCTCTCTTCACCAAATTCCACCTGCTACCACCTCTTGACCTTGACATATAATGGTCTTGGATATTATCTGATACAGAACAATTTTTAGACTTAAATTGATTAACACATGGGTTGATCAACTGTCCTGAACATAGATGTATTATTTCTGAGTACTTGATTAAAAGTTCCAGAAGGAATATATAATAAATGCAACATCTGCTGATCCAGCCAGGCCTCCTCTAGGCCTGGAAATGCCACAGATTGGTGAAGGTTGTTTCTAGGGAAATTGCTGGTAGCCACTGACCATTTGCAGGCAGGCCAACTGGTAATTCCCTCTTCTTTAATTTAATACAATACTATAGGGAACATACTGTGTGCTTGGCACTGGAAATAGGATAAAGAGTAAGAATTAGATAAGGTCTCCAGAAGGAGGTAATAGCCTAGGAAATCTGGATTTTACCTGAGTAATATTAAATCTTTAAATTTAATGAAATAAAAAGACTGCTAGGTGATTCGATTTACTTATTTATTTTTAAAAGATACTTGAAAACACAGCTGACCACACTCAGTGGCCTCTGCTTGCACAAGTTGAATTCCACTATTACAGGGTCACAAGCCTGGTCCACCTGCTCCTCAAACTTCAGGGCTTTGGAAAGGGTATGGTACCTCTTCACTGAAAGGACAGAACCATCTTACCTTTTGAGTTTTAATAAAGAAGCCCTCTTTGATGATTCCCAAGAACAACCAAATTCTAGAATCTATCACAGTAATATTTCTATAGCCTATTCAGTCAGGGGGCTGCAGAAGATCAGAGAGGGTGGGAGCTTCCCCCAAAGCCACAGAGCCCATCAGTGAGACAGTCACACTACCCGTGCCCAACCCTCCACCACGATGTCAGCATCCAAATTCTGCTTTGTTGACAACACAGGGGACAGCACACACCTGAATATTACTGAACTCAACGCTGACCAAGTGTCAATGATAGCTCAACAGTACCAGGCAGCATTTGTAGGAAATTTTCACTGATTATTCATTTTCTCATTGGTTCATTTATTTGTCAAATACTACAATGCTATACAGTGACAAGGCAGGGTCTCTGTGCTCAAAGAATTCACAAACTCTTAAAAAACTGCTAAGGCTATGATTTTACTCTAAAAAAGAGTCAGGGGGATAAAACCATAGTTGACAATCCCAGACATGACAACAGTGCCCAGCATTCTGATGAATGGGCACCAAGAAATTTGGCAAAAACCTAAAATTTTATAGCTGAAGCCGTACAGACTTAAAGCTCAGCTAGATCTGTAAGCTGAGATGTCCAAACTCAGCAACGTGTAGAGACAGGTCTTTGCTGGGGGCAATGATGGGACAAGACTCGGGGCTCCTTAACTTAGCTGAGTGCCAATCTATTTGAGACCTCAGCAACTTTCAAATACTGAAGTGAACTGTAATGTGAAGGTACTGGTAACTGGTCCATAATTAAGAAATGTAAATTTATCTTGCTTGTTATCTGAGGCACTCATAGAGCTCAAACTTAAAATGAGAGAGAGCATTCCTTTAGAGCTCAAATACTGGACTTAACATTATCTACTGATAATGGTACCTTTGTCTAAATTCCACCCCGGGTTTTGCGCCATGCTGCATACAAGGACGCAGGCTGCAGAGTAGAAGAATCCATTTGATCCACCTTAGATGACACTGAATCTTCCAGGGGAATTTCGTTCAGACATACCCAGCTTGCTTGCCATCTTTCAGCACTTTCCACCTCTGAAGAAAGCACTTACTCTCCACGTCAGTCCAGGATGATTCTGAGTCAGGCCTGACAGTCAGGGCTGAAAAACCTGGTGGCAGAGAACGGCCTCTCCCCGCCGCCTAGGAGACTTGGGCTCTACCGATGCAAGGAGACACATGCTCCAGAACCTGTCACTCCAAAATCCAAATCCCCTTTACAAAGCCAGACTTGCCTTTCTAAAAAGAAAAAAATTATATTGATACTATATATGTTCAGGTGGCATTTTAAGCATTGTTTTCCTGTGGCTTTTAAAACTGACTCTACCAGACTATCACTTCTTAAATTTTTCCTTGCCATGAAGAATATCACCATTTTGGCATCAAACAAACAAAAAGCCTGGAGCTGATTTCAGTGCTACATCAAATCCAGGCAGCAGCCAGGAGTGCCTCGGTGCCACAGGCCCTCCTACCGCCCTCCAGGGAGGGATGCAGATGTGGTCCCGGAAAGGGCCCATTGGTTCCAAGTTCATGAGATCCTCTGGCCACCCTCCCACGACTCCTCTCTCCAGGGCCATTTCTAGCTGCCCATAAATCACACATGCTCCATGAGAACATTATTTCACAAGAATTACTAGAGCTGATAAGCCATATTTAAAGGAAACTTCTGGTAGTCAGTTAGCAGAGCCATCTGCTAGGAAAGCTGACTTTCCAAATAACAAAACCAGACAGCTAGTAATCACATTTATGGTCTCCAGCAGAACCACATCTGCTGACCGTATAAACTAGCCAACTACTGACCCCAGCCCAACCCTGCCCACCCCAGGAGCCATCAAAGAACCCCACAATAGGGTCCCTTAAAGGCTATCTTCTGATAACTGGTTGACGGTTAGAAATACACACATATGAACCAAAAAAACCCCATAGTTATGTATATTAATTTACATTATATTAATTTAGTTATGTATATAATTTCTTATTTTACCTTTTCACATAATTCTCAAATCAGGTCATTAAGTCTGTGATGGTTTCTAATCTCAGATTTATCATGACACTGGGATTCTACAAACCCAGAACTCTGTGCACTCATCCTTGCCCGGAACATTCCAGGCTAACACACCAGGGACCCCATTTTCTCATTTTAAAAGATAAAGATTAAAAGTGGAGCTATAAAAGAGATGAGGACTTGATCCCTGTCTGCCAGTTGAGGAAGGACAAGTATACTCTGTCCCTGGGGCAGAGTGTCTGCTGTCATTGGGACCCAGCAGGAAGACGAAACCCCTGCAGGTCCCCTGAGCACCTGTATCCTTCCTACGCTTTTCCCCAAGGCCCAATAAGGACTGAAATCCCTGCCAAGAGAACACTGAGAGGTCTCATGCGTGAAAACACACTGTCACACAGACATGACACCCCCAGGGAGGCAGCCGCTGTCCTCGACACTCTTTTCAGCTTTAACAGGAGGCTCTGCAGTGTCATCTATTTAATGAACTACTGCAGTATAGACGCCAGACAGTGAGGACAACAGGTTAGGGAGCACTTATCAACACTGAATGTGGCATGGGCTCCAAGGGGCTGTCTTCAATTCAGATCCCACCCTCAGGCATCCAGGGATCTAGGAGGAGTAGTTAGGAGGGTCTCCATGCAGGCACAGAAGGTGGAAGGGGAGTGGAGGACCCACCACTTTACCCCCAGTGGTACCCTGAGCCCAGCTCAGCATCCCCCAGAGGGCCCCTCTGAGAGGCCTTCCCACAAATTCTTAGACAACCGAGAAATGCTATGTGGTATTGACAAGCCGCCAACACACCTACATAGAGCAGGGTGTGGGACTCTCACGCTTTACCTGCCGAGGATTCATCTAAGAGGCAAAGCTGGAATGTGAATCCTAATGGTCCGCCTGTGGACTTCAGTATTTCAATAGGAAACCCACCTGCATTTACCATTTCCTGGTGTCCAGCAGGTAAGTGGAGCTGTGAAGCACCAATCATGCCCAGAGCATTCATTTCAGGGATAAGGAGGAGCTGGCGGTGAGCGGGGTGGACGGGATGGACAGTTCATAAATAACTGACACCCAGAAGGAAGGGTTACAGGTAGTAAGAAAGAGGCAGCTAAGAAGACAGCCAAAAACAATTATTTCTAGCTGAGACACTCAAAAAAGGCTTCAAGAGCGTGTTTGAGACTCGGCTGCCTTCCCTTCAGTGCTGCTGACATTTGGGGCCAGATCACTCTTTGCCGGGACCTGTCCTGTGCACGCTGGGATGTTCGGCAACATCCCTGGCTTCCACCTACTACATGCCACTAGCACCCTCCCCAGTTGTGACAACCAACATGTCTCCAGACATTGCCAAATGTTCTCTGGGGGAGCAGAACTGCCACTAATGGAGAACTCTTGCTCCAAAGGGATAGTCATGATATGACAGTGACATGCCACTTACCCAATTTTTCATTTTGCTCTTTCTTTAAATTCAACCATCCCTTCCCTCTTCTGCATAAAGTACTAAAAAGCCCCAGGTCTCTCCATAAAAAGAGAAGCAATTATTTCCAGTAATCCTTCCCAAAATAGGAGGAACAGCAAGAGTTATGGCTGAGAACACCTGTCAGTCCTCATTCTGTGACAGACAAGTCATCAGTGAAAATTATTTTAAATGAGCAAACATCATGGACATGATTAAAAGACTAGAAGTGTGAAAAAAAAGTCTACATCTAAAGCAACACTGCATTAGCTTTAAGGAGACGTAGCCGAGGGAGGAGCCACGTGACACAGGTGGGGGAGGGGGGAGTGCCAACCCACCAGCCTGATAAGAGCGTCTGACCCAGTGGGATCCCAGCCAGGGCTCCCGGCCTGCTGAGGGACCCAGTGGGCACAGTCTTGCCCACGTCATCTCCTGTTTCTCCTGTACCTGGCCAAGGGTCAAGGTGGCATCCCCCACACAGACTTTACCTCTGTAAAGGGGAAACACCAAGTCACAGGGGCAAGACTTCAGTCCGCCATGTGTGAGGACAGGAAAGAAAGTCTTTCCTCCACCCAGCCTGCTAGCACGAGAGTCTAAACCCACACTGATGCCCCATGTCCACTTAACCAGGCCAAGGAGACAAGTCTCGGCTTTAAAATGCACCACTGAGGTCCACTTTGAGTAGACTCCCACTCCCAAAAGACAACATCAGAAATTCTTCTTGCTAAATGTCAAAGATGACTTAAAACAGGCGTCCTCAAACTACGGCCCACGGGCCACATGTAGCCCGCCTAGGACATTTATCTGGCCCTCTGGGTGTTTTTGCCACCGCTGTCTGTCCTGCTTAGTAGCCAACTCATCCCGGGGCCTGCAGTCCAGCCCTCCCACAGTCTGAGGGACAGTGAACTGGCCCCCTGTTTAAAAAGTTTGAGGACTCCTGACTTAAGATATTAAAATCAGATCTATTAACCATCACATTATGAAAAATACAAACACACTGCAGACATATTGCAAACTACGGGAAGCTCCCACCTACCGCCCCCTCACTAGATGCCAGGCACTGGCCACAGCCAGAGTGTCCCCAAAGACTGCCTCCCTTCCTCCACCCAGCCTTCGACCTCAGCCCAGGGGAGATTTAGGAATTAGAAGGATTCGGTCAAGGGTAACACACAGCTCTGCATCTGCCCCTTAGACAGCTGCAGAGCAGCCCCACAGTTCAAGTGCAGCAAAACCGTGACATTCCCATGTATTCCTTAATCTTCCTAGTCTTCGAGTACATGGGGACCAGGCTTATCTGGAAACATTTCCCTGTACCGGATTCCACGGAGGAGACTTCTAATAATCACATCTGTGAGGCTGTCCTCCCACAGACACTCCTATCAAAGCACAGGAGAGTCTGCTTCGGACTGTCCTAGCAGTCTCCTGGAGTGCAAACCGACGCCAGGAACCATCACAGAAAAATGACCTAAGTGTGTCCGACAACATCTGGATGTTTACCAAGCTTCTCTTTAGATCCACTGACCCCAAAGATTTAGAAAATCCATGGCTTATGTGAAAATCAAAATCTAGGCCACAAATAACGCCCTGGGAGTTTTTATCATCCCCTTTCCACAGCCCAGCATCTGGGAAGCACACTGTTTACACAGCCGTCACTTCTGTGTCAGTTTGGGATTTGTTCGAAGAGATATGTGAAAATCTTTTAAATCTTTTATCTGTGCCCAGGGGAGCTAAATATTTGATCCCCCCCTTCCCTTTCATGGCAAAAACAAAATGTCTACAATGCCTGTTCAAACCCAACCCCACCCTCCTTTCTGGAAGAGAGGCACGTGACCACTCCCCTGCCTCTAGGAGCCAGCCAGTCACCTGCTCAGCTCAGCGCTCTCCAGGCTCAGGATAAACAGGGCACCGGCCGCTGGTGCCACCGCCCCTGGTAGCTCAGTCTGCATCAAAGGGAAGAGGACCCCCAGGATCACGTCCGACCCAGCAAATGGAACAAAACATCCACATCTTCTCGCCCTCCGGCCACACCTCAGACAGCAGGCACAGGGTGTAGACAGCAGGTCGGTGTTCCTGTCCCAGAGCCAGGTGGGATGAGGGACACAGAAGCTCACTCTGAAGCCCAGCTGGTGGGCACCTTCACGGAGCTATGCTGCTGCCAGCTTTGCCTCCTTTCAACATCGCGACCAACCACAGAACCTTCCATGAGGTGCGGAATGACAGACTCAGTCATGATGCACACGCGTTCCTAATACTTCAAAATATGCACCAATTCTCCCCTCTGAGGCTGCACTCTGCACCTAGGAGTGTGGTGTGAAGGGGGTGACCTGATCACCTACCAAGACAAAACTGTCCAAATCTGGAAAAGGCCGTTAACTCCTCCTTTCACCAGCTCTGGGCACCCTGAGGATCAGAGGCGTCTGAGGACACTCTGAACTAGAGAGTTCACACCACAATTTAGACGTTACTCCTCGGCTTAGCACTGAGTGAACGCACAAAGCCGGGGTTCACAGGCCAGCACCGTGGGTCTCCTCCTGACTGGTCAGGCCCCTTAGCCATGCCTCCTGGACTCCAAGGGTCTTTCTTCACTGAGGCCCTAGGGCCTCCTCCACAGCCACACCCTGACTAGCGTCATCCTGCAGGCTTGGCCTCCAACAGACCATTCTCTGCCCACAACCTCCCCGACTGGCCATTCTTTCCTTCCAAAATTTCCCCTACAGCTGTTGCGAGGCTCATTCTCCATCATCTTTTCCATTCCAATCCTGATCCACTTCCTGACTCCTCTTCCTCTGGCCAGCAAAGGCCCAAGGGAAATCCCTGTCTACTACAGATGCCACCCCACCCACCCCAGCTCCTCTGAGCCCCTCCACCTGGGCCCACCCCAAAGCTGGGCCCACCCAAGGTCTGGCCCACCTTATTGGTGCTCCACACACACAGGCCAGGGACTCACAGCAAGGCATCACCCAGGAGCTTGCCCCCAGCCTCAGATGGCCTGGGAGGCTCTTGGGCACGTGCAGGTGTGGGAGCACCAAGCATGTCACCAGATCCTCCTCCAGGGGCTGACACACTGGGACCGGCTCCAGCTCCCCACAGGCCTCTGTTTCCTATCCCCACTGCCCTGAGCTGCCAGTGCCACTGCCCCACCTAATTTAGGTGACCTCGAGTCCTGCGTTCAGAGCCCCTCACGGCCGGGCCTCCTGCCCACACCCGCCTTCCCACTCAGAGTTGGCAAACGGACCCCACACCATCACTCACAGTCAACTCCTCTCCTCTGGCCAGCACATGAAAACAAACACCCAGTTATGTCTGATTTAATAAAAAACACAGTAACAAGCTGATCCACCTGCAAGACCCACTTCCCTCCTCTATCTTCTGCCCTCTCTACCCTTCACCCGGATTCCTGGGGGAGAGGTGATTGCTCTCAGGAAACCCTGCAATCGAGTTTTAGGGTATAATTCCACTCAGACCCCTCAGTGAGTCTTCATCACAGGCAGGATTAAAAAGTCCTCTTCCTTAACTAGCAGTCAAGATCCCTGATACATACTCCCACTGCCTGAATGATGCAGGCCCCACGTGACCTCGGGTCGGTGTCAGGTGCTGGCTTCCACAATAAGGAAGCACTAATGACAAGGCAGCCATAACATGCAAGTGTGGCGCATACAGGAAGGATCCGCCCGTCCCAAGACTCGTCACTGGAACCCACATCCCCAGTATCACTTGTACCTTTTGCTGGGAGCAGCAGGATAATACTCAGTCCCACATACCACTAGAGCCTGGGCCCAGGGGTCCCCAGTCTGATGCTCTCCCTGCTGACCTCAGCCCCCACCCCCACACCTGGGCACTGCTGGTCAGCATGGATCACCTGCCTGATGCTTCTATTTACATAACCTCCCACCACAGGTGGCCACTGCTATGTCTAAGTCCTCATCACTCGTGTGCTTAATAAATGCTGCCATTGCTGACTATCTGTCCAGGTAGTTCACTCCAGATTGACTCCTGTGTGGTTTTACAGGGGCAGGGTCTCGGTCGTGTTACAGCTAATGAGGTCAACTGGCTGAACCTCCAGGATGCCCGTTTACACTGCTGCACATACCACGGTGCGCCCACACCTCCCCACAAGTTTATCTCCAGCGGTCAGGGAAAGACACGGAGAAGAGGGTGAGTCATTTCTTCCCCCAGCCACAAAAATCCTCAGCTGCAGCTGATCCTGGGTGGCCGCCCCTGAGAAAGCCTGTCCTTCCCCCACGCCCTCCCTCGGTGGAAAAGATGAAAACAGGCTGTGTGCTGAGGGGTCCCCAGAGTGCGAGGGCATGGGGAGAGCAGCCATAAGGCAGCTGCTTTTCAGGGTAGGGGTGTGGGTGAAAGGGGAGGGGGCCCAGCGCCTCAGGAAAGCCCCTGGAGGAGGGATCCCTAGAGGGGCTGCTCCCTCCCTGCCCACCCCACTGGCCCAGGCCCCTGTCAGGCCCCCTCTGAGAAAGGCGGCAGGTGCTGACTCGCCAGCCCCCGGGGTTGCTCACTGGCAGGCAGCTGGCTGGCTGCCTCACATTTAAGGTACAGGGCTTATCTACAAAGGCCTGGGCTCACCTATCAGAAACCTGGGGCATAAGAAAGGCGACATGTGACCTGACCAGCGGGACCCCTCCCAAATGCAACTAAGGCAATGCTTAAGGGAGGAGGGCCAGGGGTGGGCACAGCTTGAGGCACTTGGGATGTTAATCCAGTGAACCCACTTTGTCCTCGAAATATCCCAGACAGGTAGATACAATTATTATCCCTATTTTGCAGATACAGAAAGTCCCAGGTTGAAAGGGTGCCTGGTTCCCACAGAGGGTGGGGCTGGATTAAGCCCATGCACCCACTGGGCAGAGCCACCTCGGGAGGGCAGGGACTGTACCAGGTGCAGAGGGACAGCCCCTGGGCCTTCATGGGAGAGCCCAGCACAGCACAGGATGGGCTGAGGAAGGCTCCCCAGAGGGAAGGTGGGAAGGAGTGAAGAGGAGGGGAGGGCAAGGGGGAATAGCTAAGGGATCAGAGAGCTCTAGGCAGAAAGGTGGTTAAAGACGGGGTGGGGGGGGTCAACAACAAAAACAGAAGGCCCTGGGAATTCTGAGGGTTAGCACGCTGAAAATTCAAGGCTGGTTGGAGTAAAATAGGCCCCCATTTCATTTCAATCTCAAGGGACCAAGAATCAACCCAGACAGCAGCCCCCCCATTCCACCCCAAGACTCATCTTCTCCCCTTTCCTCCCAGAGTTCCTGGAAAGACTGAACCAAACCCTGCCACGGGCTTCTTCCACCCCACATTGAGTCCTAGGCAGATTCCTAGGCTCTGCCTCTCCTCAGGACTTTTAGGGAAGCCCAACAGTGGCCCCAAGTGGCCAAGCCTACCACCCAGTCTCTGTATGCACCCCACCCTGTCCAGGAGTGCCCCCAGCTGCGCCCCTCCACACCTCCTCCGGTTCCTGACAGCCACCCTGGAAGGCAGCAGAGACGTCTTTTATTGTAGACTTGCCTTTTCTAGAGCGGAAATACTCATAAAGCCATAAATTCTTAGCATCAGAAGCATTCCGGATATAATTAGATAAGTACAAAGGCCTGGGCATTAGAAAAATCGCTTTTTTCTTAAAAGACATCCCCCAGACCTTTCACGGGTCTGTCAACCCAGACCTTCCGCAGGACGTCCATCATTAGCGCCCTTCCTGAGCCAACATCTTGTCATTCTGCTAACAGAAGACATGTTGCTAACAGAAAATTGGTGCAACAAATAAGAAAAAAGGCTTCTCAAAAGGGACTAAGAAAAGTGTAGCAAAAATTTCCATAAATACTTAGCTGGCCATGGAGGCTCTGAGGACCTGAATTATCAAGGAAAACATTTTAATGTTCTTTGTAACATGTGACACCATCACTGTGTGAGTTTGCTAGAGTTGCCACAACAAAGGCCCACAGCTGGGCAGCTCACTCAACAGCTCTGTTCACAGTTCTGGAGGCTGGAAGGCAGAGACCAAGGTGGCGTTGGCAGGGCTGGTCAACCCCCTTGTAGGAAGGCCTCGGCTTGCAGATGGCTCTTTAATGTGTATCTGAGGCTCTTATTATAAGGACACTGGTCATATCAGGTCAGGGCCCACCTTAATGACCTCATTTTAACTCCATCACCTCTTTTTTTTTTTTTTTTTTTTTTGAGATGGAGCCTCAAGCTATCCCCCTGGGTAGAGTGCCATGGCCTCACAGCTCACAGCAACCTCCTACTCCTGGGCTCAAGTGAGTCTCCTGCCTCAGCCTCCCAAGTAGCTGGGACTACAGGCGCCCGCCACAACACCTGGCCATTTTTTTTGGTTGCAGCCATCACTGTTGTTTGGAGGGCCCGGGCTGGGGATTCGAACCTGCCACCTTAGGTGTATGTGGCTGGCGCCTTAGCTGATTGAGCCACAGGCGCGGAGCCACTCCGTCGCCTCTTTAAAGACCCTGTCTCTAAGTACAGTCACACACACACTAGACAACTGAGGTTGTCGTCATGGGTTGTTGAGTAATGGCAGCTTCCCTAAAGAAATGGGAGAATTTGGTGTTGAACTGTCACATTTGGACTCACAAAGGACCTGTTTCTCAGGAAGAAAAAATAACAACATGAACAAGGTCCTGCCTCCCACAGCTATATACCCAGGCTACCCAGCACCCTGCAACTGGGATAACAATGGCTTAGGACCCAGAGAGAGGAAATTTCCCATCTCAGAGGAGGATGTCCAGCTCCTTCCCACCAGCAGCAGCAGAGTCCCTCATGGCTTAATCTCACTGTCATCTCCTTGAGGAAACCAGGACTGGGAACTGCACACGTGTAGGTTGGGGTCAGCTCATCTGCACTCTCATTTCCACATTTCCGTGGAGGAGGTGTTGGATTCATTTAAAACCATGCATGTCTTGCTCAAATATTAAGTCATAGTCTAGGAGGTCATGGTCAGCAATTTCAACTAAGACCCCTAAAGGCAAATTGAATGAAGGCTTCTCCTTTCCTTTGTAATTACTGTGTTAGAAGACGGCATTGTTGGTTTCCTGTAAATCAATCTCACAGGGTTGAAACTGTTGTTTCTTGTTCTCTTCTCAGAGTAGCCTTAAAACAAGCACACAATGCCTGCCCTGCAAAAAAGGCTGTCTCCTTGAAACCAGGGAATCTGCCATACAAAACACCAAAATGAACGCCCGCAGTATTCTCTGCAGCTCATCAGCAGTCACCTGCAGGAGCCGCCCCCAGGCCAATGGGAAGCAGGGCTGCAGTCGCCTGGGTGAAGGTGGGCTGTGTCCTTGCAGAGAGGCAGCAGCCGCAGAGCAGACTAGATGTTTTCTGCTCTGCTTCCCTGGGAGCATCTGTGCAGCCCTCTCAGTCACGTATTGAAAGCATCAGAGCTCCAGTAACTGCCCGGGTGTGCCACACATTGTCTCTGTCCCTTTCCTTTTCTATAAATCTCCAGACCAAAAACCAGGATCTTAATTCTAGCACAGATTCCCTCACATGGCATCCAGGATCGGGTGTCTCAGTTAAAACTGTAATCTGCACTGAATAAATTTAATCATGAATAAGCCACACTTTTGGAAATGTGTTAAGTATATACGCGTGATACTACAGCTCACTCCCTCACAAAATAAGGAGCCCTGCTCCAAAGCGACTTCAGAGCAGCTCGTGAAGCCCCCGCTTTGCTAGACTGCAACTGCTCTGCTTGGGATCCAACTCACGACAGCCTTGCCAGAGAAACATTTCACTGCTATTCACTGATCGGAGAAAAGCACCCAGCGCAGGTCTGATCTCCCCCACTCAACACTCACTTTGGAAACTGGGGAGTGGGACATATAATAATGGTAAAATACAGAAAAAAGGAGGGACATTAACAGACGGGGGAAACCATGATGCAATTATGAACTGCAGGACTGGGCTGTCCGAGTATGATTCTGCAACTTCAGAAGACATCCTCGGGCAGCAACAGTATTAAAATTACCAAGAAATTCAGGGTACAACACTTTCCAGCTTTATGTCTATTATCTTTTTCAACTACTCAATTGATATGCACCACAAAAAATGCATATACCACGCTACCAAACCGCGTCTCCCAATAGAATAAAGTGCTTTAAAGAACAAAGGTGGAGACAACCCCTCCACCTGCCAGCTCTGTGTGATCCCCTGTCCTCAATTCCAGCATGAATAACTTTTCAAAGCTCATGTCTGCTTTTCTATATATGCTGACCTTGGAGCAAAGGCACAAATACTTGTTAGCACACAACCAGCCAACCCATATACAAAAAAGTGAGGATCGTTCTGGATACAGTAATTAATATTCTTTATTCGTGAAAGAGCTTTGTTTGAAATGATACCATTCAATCAGATAGTCATTTTCTTTCTGAGTTTGCTGGGCTTCCTACAGGAATGCAAATCACAGCAACAAAGACAGGACACACTGCTTACTCCAGGTAATTGTTTAATTTGGATCCAGACACAGCTGAGAGGAACACACAATTCAGAGATTCAGATAGAATATTTTGGATATTTTTATTCTAATTTTCTTGAGACCATTTGCCTACATGAAAATAAAGCAGAGAGCCAAGACGTACACCTTTCCAATGAGGTTATCGTCAAGTGCTATCATTTGTGAAGACAGAAAAAAGGAGTCTTAAAAAAATCCTGTGGGTATGATTAGAAGCATGTCCTCTTCAGGAGCGGCCGGGGGGATGACTAACTACTAATGATCTAGCTCATGTCACTTTAAATGTGTCACTGTCTTGAGATCACTTTATCTCCCTCCACTAATAGATACCCAGGGACATCTGAGGATGACCTTCGCCTCCATGGACCACTTTACTTTTGGTCTCCACACTGGGACAATGATGTCCCTATTAAAATACTTCTTGTCATTGTCCCATCAGCAGCATATGTGATATGCAATACTGTGCCCTTTACCAATCCATTCATTAAAATCGTCAATTGGAAAGTGTGTTTCCTTTATCTTGGTAGTGTAGTTGCACGGCTAAGCAACGCCAGCTGTCCAGGAAATGCCATGGCAATGAACACACTGAGCGTAGAAGATCCATTGGGGCTCCTGTCGAAGACTTTGCATGCTATAGAGATGGGGAAAAAGCTAACACCAAGATCACATAAAGTCTACAGTTACCAGTAAGTCCCTCCCACCGCCCCAGCACAAGCCACATTCAAGCAAAGAAATGATTACAGTCACCACTAAATAACTGTCAGATTTTTAATCTGGGGTCTTGATCTGTATTTTCTAAAATCAACATGAAGGCTAGACATGGTGGCTCGTGCCTGTAATCCTAGAACTCTGGGAGGCCAAGGCAGGTGGATTGCTTGAGCTCACAGGTTCGAGACCAGCCCAAGCCAGAGGGAGACCCCATCTCTACTAAAAACACAAAACTGAGGCAAGAGGATAGCTTCAGCCCAAGAGTTGGAGGTTGCTGTGAGCTGTGATGTTGCCATGGCACTCTACCCAGGGTGACAGCTTGAGACTCTGCCTCAAAAAATAAATAAAATTAACATGCATTATTTTTAATGTGGCTAATTTTTAATTTTTAAACTTGCATGTAAACTGGCTTTTCAACAATTTTGTTTATGCTCTCAGCAAAATACCTTTTTAAACCTATCTTTACATCTAACTCTGGTCTGTTCAAACTGACCGGGTTGGGATCTATCTTGGAAAGTTTCCCCATCTCTTCTCAATCCGCCCCATTAGAGAGCTGGGACAGACCAGGCCCAAGAGACCAGAGTGACACTCTCTTAGGTAGCATGTGACAAAAAAGGTCACCTGCTCCACAGCAGGGGGAGTCACTTCCTGTTCACAAGGGAGAAACCCCCTCGTGAGCAACCAAGCGATGGTGCCCAGGCCTGAGAACTGACCGCAGGCTGAGGGATTCACAGCTCAGCCCCGCTCTCCTTGTCAGTGTCCGGCCCCTCCCCGGCCTTCTACTGACATCTATCATGCTCCTGTCCACTCTGCCTTGAGGCCTCTTCCTGATGTTCTGGTGACGTCGACGAAACAATGATTTAGAGCCTCCTGCATCACATGGACACTCCCCCCACCCCCCAGGAGTGCCCACCCCCCAGGAGTGCCCTCTTACCAGGGAATCAGTGTTGTCACCCCACAGACAGGTGATCAGGTAACTTGCTGAGGGTGGTACCTCGAGGCTGAGGAGCCCACGAGGGACAAGGAGAGGGCAGCAGATAGGAAGTCTCCAGGGACACGGTGGCCCAGAGAGGGCCTTGGGGCTGGGTAGACAGCGGCTGGACAGATGCCAGATGGCCACAATTGCATCCCCAGATAATCATGGGAGCCAGGGCCTTGTCAGGTCGCAGTGCCAGGGAGGCTGCTCTCAGAGAGACAATGCCGGCCTGACCAAGCACACAGAATGTCATCAAAGTCACTCTGGGCTTCTACCACCCGGAAAGCTGGTCAGCTGGTCTCCTGCCCAGGCCAGGCATCCTTTTAATACAATCTAAGGTTAACAATATTTGGTACTACTGGCATTAAATAACCATTAAAAATTAAGAGTTCCAAAAACAAAATGATGCCCCCAATTCTTAAGAATTTCACACTGCAGGACACTTGCTGAACACGTGGCTACTTTCTACTCATCATAGAAAATGTTTTCACAGACAGCATCTTGCCTTCAGAAGCCTGGCCATCCCTGAAGTCTGCGTTATACCCTTTGTGAATCAATCCATCAGTCACTGTGGAAGTCTCTGCAGCTTGGATCCCTAGACGCACAATTCCTAGGTCACAATACATGTTAGGATGTTCACATTTCCAAACTGCTTTTTAGAAATGGTAACTGGTTTCCATTCCCACCATTATCACTTTGGGGGGCGCAATGTTGCCCACTCCCCACCTATCCACCAGCCACAGGCCCAGGGGGCGCAATGTTGCCCACTCCCCACCTATCCACCAGCCATAGGCCCAGGGGGCTCAATGTTGCCCACTCCCCACCAGCACACAGGCCCGGGGGGCTCAATGTTGCCCACTCCCCACCTACCCACCAGCCACAGGCCTGGGGCTAACAGCCCGACCCATCCCCCCTCAGGCCATATGCCTGGGTATTTATATATCATCATCACTTACTAATATTTACTCATTTGTTCAGTAATAGCATTTTGGATTAATTGGTTTTTACCCATTTTCCTGTGGGAATCTGTTTTGGTAATCTATTTGTACGGGCTCTTTAAACATCAAGAATAGCCATTTATTAACATTCTCTGCAAATGTTTCCCTTAAACTCCTCAAAATGGGGGTCTGAGTACATGGAAAAGGACACAGTGAGACCGCTGCTGACTCTGTTTCTGGGGTGTGGTCCTCTCAGTGGTGCCACCTCTCCTCCCCAGTGGGCGTCAGCCACTGAGTTGCTCCACTCTCGCCCACCAGGCTCCTCGGCGTGTGGCCCTGCCCCCCGGGTATCGGCCTCTGCTGTCTCCCACAGGTGCAACACATCCAGAGGCTGGTCTGCCAGGCCCGGGCCTTCTGGAGACTTAGTAGCCCTTTCCACGGAGCAGTCCTTTTTAATTTCAGGTTACTATTTCCTTATGCTGACCACCTCCCTGTGTTGGCCAGTCTGTTACAGTCCCGGGGGGTGATAAGAGGGACCCAAAAGGTATCCACAGTAGATATAATTGATAGATACATTTTAAAAAAACATTTTACTCAAATTTCTAAAAACGAGTGACTTAAACACACACACACACACATTCTCTCTTCCCCACCATTCTCACTGCCCCCACACTCTGGAAGAACAGTACATCATCCCCAGGATCTTTTAAGTGACACAGTTCAAAGAGACACACAAGTCTAAGAGCTTCCAGTATGGCAGAGTCAATGATGGAATAATGGAAAAATTAAAATACTTTGAAAGCTGAGGCAAGGCTGCACCCAAAATGTCAATTAGACCTATTTTCCAGTGTTAAAATAAACACTTCCTCAAGACTCACTCCTGAGCTTAGGAAAGACTGACGTTCCCACCCGCCCTGAGCGCCCTGCCTGTCCCCCAAACAGCCAGACAACTAACACCTACCCCACTGCCAGGCACACTGCATTTCAGAACGGTACAGGGGTTCAGACATTTGGTTACCTGCCTTACTCTTCTACAGTTTGAATCAAGGCTGTAATTGTGTCCATCATGTTCTAGGGTTTTAAATAAGCCTTCCAGAAGTGTCTAACAGCCCTCACTTGAGAGTCTCACCAGAGTCTCTCACTGTTCTGTGTCCCCCAGGATCTAATTAGGACGGCTGCTGTGGTGGCCTGAGCAGGGATAAAAGAGTGGGTGGCCCCTGTCTCAAGTCCTGAGAACAGAAACTACAATTATATGCCCGTCTTATCCTGAAAAGGATGATGTGCTTTCCCAGCCAGGTCTGATCACACATATGGATGGAGAACCTTCTTTCCAGAGGAAGGAGGCAGAGGGACAGGGAACTTCTCACCCTTTGGGAACCTCTGACCTATAGCAGCAAGTTTGAGATTGTCACCTGCGAGGGTCCACTGATGAGGGAGAGCCTGTAACTGGGTGCATGGACAGGCGCTGTCACAGTTCAAGACCCTAACAGAGTGGGACAAAAGAGGCAGGGGGCAGGGACTGGGGCGACCAGGAATGGGAGGAGACACGTGTGGCACTGAGCAAATGGGATCAAACCCCGGCCACCACAGGGTCCCCCCGTTATTGACATTTAAAGGCAAAGACTTTCCCGCACTAGCCAACCACTGCCTGGCTTCCAATTCAAGTAATAACAGAACTGGGGCAGGGGGAGGTACTAATCTCAATCTCCCAGTACTCCCAACCTCCTGCTATGGTTGGTTTAAATTTCTATGAAATGGCCAACAATGTGTCATAATCCCTACCAATGGGGGGAGCATGGCAGTGTGGTGGTCTACAAGGCCATGAGGGGAGCACCAGGGTCCCACCTCAGTCCCTAAGTACTGGTCAGCCTGAGACGAGGCAGCAATATCACAGTGAAATTAGACTAGAATTATCACAGAAGTTCTGTTTAGACCCCAAAATCTATAATGTTAACACTAGATGTCTCCTGTCAGGCTACTGAAACGTGACTCAAGTGAAAACCTCTATAAAGCAAGACCTGAGGCCTCTGTGGGACGTGAGCCAGTCCCGTTACAGGTGCCCTCAGGTAAGTGGCTCAGCACATCATTTAAATACCTTTCTGGTGAGCAGACTGTGATCCACTGTCAAGATGATGATTACAAAAGTCCTGTGCACCCAGTTGTAACCACACAACTCAATGGTACCTTAAAAAGCAAGCAAAAAGCTGCCCTTCATATTACCAGCAACAGTCTGAATTAGGACTCAGGTGCTCTGGGATGAGGTCGAACTTGCCCTGCTCATGGCCACCTTGAACTTGCTCTGGTCACGGCCACCTTGGACCCCAAATCCTCCAAACTGGGTTTGTGTGGAAAGCCTCAGTCTGTGGCTCCCAATGCCTAAAGGTGGCCTTACTGGTGAAACTGGTTTGCCCAGTTTCAACACTAACTTTGAACACATCTCTAGTTGTCCTTTAGGGCTGTGGTTGTGGACAAGGACTAGTCTATGGCCTGCTGGGGACCAGGCTGCACAGCAGGAGGGAAGCGGCAGGCAAGCAAGGGAAGCTGCATGTGTATTTACAGCCGCTCCCATCACTCCATCACGGCCTGCACTCCGCCTCCTGTCAGATCAGCAGCAGCGTTAGCATCTCGTAGGAGCACGAACCTGCTGTGAACTGCACATGGAGGGGTCTGAGTTGCACCTCCTTATGAGAACTTAATCGTGCCCACTTCCCAGTCTGTGGAAAATTGTCTTCTGGTGCTAAAAAGGTCTGGGACCACCAGTTTAGAGTTTAAGAGATGGAGAAGTCACAGAGCAGGTAGGAGAGCATGGGCAGGGCCCAACACCCAAGAACAGGAGAAGCAAATCTATCACGTTAAAATTCAGCTAAGTAGAACCCAGCAACGGCAAGCCCACCATTCTAAAATGAAGAGAAAGACTTAATCACCAAGGGTGCAAGTTGTTATCTGATTTCAGTCAATAAAATTATGCCCAAGGCACAACTTAGAATCACTTGCATTTCACGCACCTCTGGTTCATATTTTGCTAAAAGGACAGTACAGGAAAAAACTTCCAGTTCTTTTAACAGATTAATCTTGGATCTTGATAACATCTGTTCACACTTTTTAAATATAGATTACCTTCTAGGAATCCTTTTCTGTTTATCAAACAGAACAGCCTTCTTGATGTCAAACCCAGAAGCTCAAGAGCATCACTTGTGGTTTGGGTAAATTGCAGCAATGGTGCAAAGAATTGTTAGATTCTGAAGTCCTTAACCTGAGCCATCGTTTCAGTCAGACCGTCACCCAAATATTATAAAAGCTCTTGAAGCCAGTTGAAAATCACCTTCCCATAAATTCTGACGTTCCTGATGTAATCTGTGTGCAAGGGAAAGGTGGTGAGATGGGCTAGGTGTCCCTGCACCAGCTTCTTCTCTCCTCGGACACTCAGAGGTGTTGCCCGACCTCCCTCATTTGGCTACGTCTGACCCATGGACTGCGTGTGTGTGTCCTGTGTGCCCCTCAGGCCTGAAGCATAAAGCCCTCCAATGTGCCATCCTCTGAGCTCTTCCCTCTTCAAGGCGACCCTGGACGGCTCAACCCAATCACAGAGGAAGTCCCACCCCACAAAAACATCTCTTTTGAACTTAATTGAAAGGGCAACAAGCATCCACTTGGTTTGATCATTGCTATGTGGAGTTCTGTTACTACCTAACAGCAGTGCCCTAACAAACACAAGGAGATTTTGCTGACCGTGAATTCTGTCACCTACCCTTCTTCCCATTGGCTAAAGCCACCTTCTTGAGCACTCTGAAACTGGTATGCAAGCCCACCTTTTATTTCTTATGTACGGTTGATTATCTTTCCACTTGAATTCTAACTTGGGGCACGAGTCTAGGCTTGGGAGTCTCGTGCCTGGGTTGGTGCTGCCCCATCACACCTACAGGAGTCCTGTGGGGGTCATGCCTGGAAGAGAGCAAAGCTGATACTCAAAAACCTTTCCACATAAGTCAGCATACGAAAACGAGAGGTTCTCAACCAACAGGCTGTGGTGTGCCCTGCATGTGACACCAGCTGGCTGAACCGCACCAACAGGGCACCCTGCACTGCCTATTGGTTTAGTCACAAATCCCACAGCCCCGTTAGCCAACTTCCTCCAGTGGCTGAAGCATCTGGCTTAGCTTTTCCTTGTGCTAATTCAACAGGGATGTTTGAATGATTCCCTCCAAGTGCAGAGATGACAGCTGACCTCCAGGTCTGGGGAGTAAGATTCTGCAAGAGGCTTGTTTACTCCAGAGCAAAGAAGGACGAGGAGCTGCGCTCAGATGCGCAGAGACAATTCCTGTGTGGTTTCAGGGTAGGGACTCCTTGGAAACGCATGGACAAACACCAGCAAGAACTCTGTGAGGAGTCCCCACAGACACGCATCTGTGAACAGGCCCCATGACAGTGAGCCGGGGAAGAGACAGCACTGGCGAGGGCCCTACTCCCTCCTCCCCTCTCACCATTATCTAATCAGGAAGAAATCTCACTGCTCCTCCAGGCTTTCTTCTCCCGTCCTCTCATCTTGCCTCCAAGGATTCCACCAGTACTTCCCAACCACCTGCACCGGAAGCAGCTCCAATAATTCTATGGCATCTGCTAGTCTGCAGGCCTGACCCTCTGTGGTCAAACAGCTCCCCGTTTCTAGAATGTGAAGGCTGTCTTGCAATACCGTGACCCCCCTTTGTGGCCAGGGGAGCCATCCTCCTGCTCCTCCCAGACCTCCCTTATGACAGAGGGGCCAACCAAGGGCCGTACACATCACGGGGCTCTGTCATCTTGCTTCCTTTGATTAGATAATCAGTTTTTACTCTGGGGAAGATCACAGGACAAAGAAGAACCAAATGTGTGTGCTGGCTCAGATACCAGGGACCCTATTAACAGATAGCATAATGGGAAAGATCAGTAGTTTTTTTTTTCTTTTTAACAAAGTATGTATTTCTAAGTTATGTTTCAACTGTGTGCAGCTCAATTTCTGGCTTCCTAATCAAAGAAAGAGAAACAGGATTTTGCTCAGATGGATATACAAGATAACGTATCTCCCGGGCCCCACAGATGGCGATAGTAAATGCCTAATGACTTTCCCAGGGGAGATGTTCTGAGTCTCACTTGGCAGCCCGGAACAGATATATTCCATAATGTCCAACCAAGGGAGCCTTCAACCACCATTGCTCCTTCACAAACACAAGCAGAGATAACGTGGAGAAACTTTTAATCGCCTTTAAACTTTCAAAGAAGCTGCATATTCCAGCCAGTCACCCTCCCTGAGTCTCAGTTTCCTAGTCTGTGGTAGAAGCAGTGGGACAAAGATGGATTTTAGGACCTGTCCCAACACTATGTCTTTCCGAGCCCCACTGAAGGAACATGCTGAAGCCAAGCCCAGGCCCACTCCCAGGTCCACCATACAGCAGGCCCCAACTGCTGCAGCTCAGCTCAGCTCAGCTCAGCTCAGCTCAGCTCAGCACAGCACAGCGGGCGGCTCCCGACACCACAGTCTGGGCTGTAAGAGACGCTGCCAAACCCAGCAACCTGGGATTCACCTCCTCTCTGCAAAGCAAAGTGATTTTACTCCAAGATAGTGAGGTAACTACCTCTCTCTAGGGTGTCCTGGGTTTTTTTTTCCCCCTTCCTGCTAAAAGCAAGAATTATGGCTGCCCTTCTCTCATCAGTACAATTCCCCACCACTGTTAAGACTTCCTGAAGCAAAATGACCCCTGGATAGTGGCAGACAGAGCACCCGCTGATTCACCCTCAGGCTTGCGTGGTGGACAGGGCGGATCTGCCTTTGAACAGCTGGCCCCTGTGGATGCCTTTCCCAGCAGCTGTCTGGACAAATGGAGGCTGGGGAGGGCAGGTCCGGGCATGACCGTCCACTGGGAGCTTTGGCAAAATCAAGATCCAAATCCTTGTCCAGAGGGCTCCTGCTGTCACAAGGCTCCTGTGGACACACAGGGACAGTCCCTTCAGATAACTGCAGAAGGTTCTTTATGATCTATGGGGCCAGGCCCTGTGCCCTGAGTCCCCAGGAGGATCCCAGTGTCAAGTTCTCTGTAAATGCTTCCCGCTGAATGCCCCTATACCTCAGCGAGGAAAGACCCACACACTCAGGAAAGAGACCTCAGTGCACCTGCAACGGGGTAGTGAAATTTATGAGGTGATGCTGCTGGGGCAGAAAAGGCCACGGCGAGGGGGGAGACATTCTCCTTGGATGGGCACCCTCTGGACGACCCACCAGGAGGTTACATAAAAACTCAGGAACGTACATCACCTTGCAACCAAGAATCTTACTTTGGGGCTTTGGCACTGAGTGAAAACTCAATGTAGGAAAAAGAAATGGATAATCAATAGTAAACAACCTAAATGTTCAGAAAAGGTGAAAGAAGACAGAGGAACAGTTTGAGGGAATCTATTGAGTCCCTATTAAAGTAACTGTGAAGGGTAAGTAGCAATGGAGGAAATGCTAAAGGGGATCTCTGAGAAGCGCTGGGTTCAGGTGGAATCTCTGCGTGAAGACAAACAAGGCTGGACCTCAAAGAGGAGCCATGCAAACAGGTGATTCGCTGAAGCTGGATGACCGGGAGGAATCGCTCTTTACTGACCATTTCCTATAGTGCAGTAACTTATAGTAACAACGGTATTTGTGAATAAAAAGCACAGTCTTTTGGATTTAAGAGACAACATCACCGAACGTATTTGGAAGAAAAAGTAAAGCCTTTGGACCAAAGAGAGGCAGGTTTCTGAGTGAGGCGGGGGAAGAGCTCCCCGGCACAGACAGGCCGGGACGCAACCAACTCTGCGGCTCCAACTTTTTGACATTTACCAAAGCGCTTCTTGAAGGGCTGCCCTGGAATGGAAAGGCAGGCATTCCACCCAAAAAGGGGGTGGGGTGCAGGCATTTCTTTTATAATTGCCAGTTTCTCCAAAATGTAACCATGACACATTTAAGAAAAATAAAGAATTATTCCACATATTGGGGACCTACTACTTCAGCACGGTTTTATTTGCCTGAATTTCTATCTACAGGATCAGAGATTATCCTTTTTAGAGTGTAAAACTTGCCCAGGACATTGTTTCAGATAACGTGTGGGTCCTCCCAACTGCATTTCTGTAATGGGCTGGTGGGCAGGACATGCACTTTGGGTGATTTATGGGAAACAGCCACCAATCAGAACGTGAATTAAACTCCCAGAAGCAAAAAGAAGGCAAAGGCACAAGGCCAGTCAGACGCTGTTAGTAGGCAGAAGACCGCGCAGAAGTGGTGAGAACCGCCAGACGGCACAGCTCTATCGAGTCAAACAGACCAGGACTTTAGGACTCTCTCCCCTGTCTTTTCCAATCCACCAAACCCCTGGCACTTCTCCTTCAAGCACAAAGAAAAAGAATCAGCCTCCCAGACTCACTCTGAGGCTGGTTCACCAAAGTGAAGTTCAAAGGGTTTGCCCGCCACTATTCTTTAGAATTTGACCCCAAGAAATTCTTAAAAGATGACAGGGGAATAAAACACAGTGGCAGATAACGGAACACACAGAGGGTTAAAGAGAGGAAGGCCAGCCTGTCCCCTTCATGGCTTTTCCTGCAGTCATTCCCAATTAGACAGCCTAATTACAGACCAAAGCTGTTTATGAACTAAACTGCCAGTAAACAACCGGGAAATACAGCTCCTCACTGCTCTCTAATTAAGCTGGGCCTGTCAGAGGGAAAAATGGTACTTGGGAGTTTCAGGATTCCCTTGTTCCTGAGTTCTGAGAAGGGCGACGCATAGTTCATTCCTTTTCTGTTAGACCTTCTGCCCCTGTCGACCCGCCTGTCTCAGAGGAGCAGCACCTTCGCTCCTGCCCTGGGGCCACACGGACATCAGTGATCACTTTTCCTTTTTAACTTCAGGATAAACCAGCCGAACTGGAGAGACGGGTTGGTCTGAATTACACAGAGGGCAGGAAATGCTACAGGGTCTCAAGCTGCCTAGCACAGTGTCCGTTACTACCTGAAAATCTAGCTGAGTCTGCCCACAAGTGTCCAGCTCGAGGCTGCTACTGTCAGGGACTGGGGGGTTAGCCTGCACCTGGGAGAGACAAGCCCAGGGCTTGTCAACAGAGAAATGTGATTAGGCTGCAGTGGAAGCCGATAATCAAGACCTGAGGCAGAACCAGTGGAGATCCCTGTATCAAGGATAACAAGGACCATTTCTGAGCAACTGTGGGTCTCTGAATCCCATAATGGTCAATTGCAACTGCAAAGGTACCGATGTCCCAGAGGAAAACTGTCTGTCCTAATGACGTTGTCAGCTCCTGGATCCCCCAAGATGTTGCAAATAACCCCGAAAGTAAGTCCTCGAACAAGTTAACCTGCCCTTCTCAGTATTCTGAGAAGCAGAAGTGGACAGCAGGTGGCACGCAGAAGGTTTTTGTTCAACAAAATGAGATGCACCAATCCAAGCTCTCCCACTTCTGAGGAGTGAACGAGATTCCTTGACTCTTTCTCAGACAAAACCCACCCAGACCCACAGCAGACAGCTCCACCAATAACGGCCAGTGGTGCACTGGACAGATAATGAGCCAGGTGCCACCCAACATAAGATCAGCCGGAGGCCAGTTTCCACATCTGCTCCAGAGCCTCGTCCTCCCCACCCCCGGCAGCCGGGAAGCAACAGTGTCGGCCAAAGAGAATAACATCCCTTCTCAGCCTCCTCTTCCTCCACCCACCCTGGATGCACTGGTATCCCCAGCCCACTTCTCCTCCCATACACCAGCCAAGAATGAGTTCATCCACCCCCTCGGTGCTTTCCTTCTTCAGATAACCTTCAAGGGGAGGCCCCCAGCTCCGCTCCAAGCCTACAGCGACTCACCCGGCAGCCTCCCAATGGATCCCTGGGAACCTCACACTCAGCAACCCTGGGAAGCCAGAGCCAAACTCTGACTCCAGGACAGCAAGTTCTTCCTCCCCTATCCTGGACCATCCTGGACAGCAAAGCAGTGACTTGCTACCCCAGCTCATTCACAGCCGCCGCCAACACTCTGGGTCTCCTTGTCTTTTTGGGGGGGCACATATATCACTTGATTTTTTTATATTTATTTATGAAATTGAGATATTAAGCCTATTTTGCCACTTGTTTTAGTAAGTTAACATTTTCCATTATCATTTTCATGTTTGTTGCCAATCAGTCTCTAGTTACAACTTTTCCTGGAAGCACACCTGGTTTTCCTCCCAGTTTCGGGAACACCCGCTCTGCGCAGGCCACCAGCCAGACGAGGGCCTGGTGCCTCTGGGGGCTCCTGTTTCGAGAGCAGCGGCAGAGAAGTGGTCACCGTGGCCTCTCACGGAGGTAACATTTAGGGGCTGGACATGGTCTAAACTATTTTAAAGCCAAGGACACTGTGGCCCAGGGAGATGAAGCTAGCCAGGCCATAAAGCTACAGTATATGACAAAACTAATCAGAATCTCCATCTCCTGACCCCCCAGCCCCTCCTATGAGGATGACTTCTGTGTCTACTCAAAACTGAACTCAGCTAAGGGCCGCCTAGATAGCAGCTGGTGAAAGACCATTTCAGGATGTGTCTGTGAGAGGGTTTCTGGAAGCGAGCTCATTTCAACCAGACTGAGAAAGGGGCCTCCGTCCTGGACTGGGGTGCACATCATCCACCCCAGAGAGGACAGAGAGGAGGAAGAGGAGCAAACTGCCCCTGAGCTAGACATCTCCCGTTCTCACACACCAGAGCACCTGGTCTTGGACCATTTACACCACCAGCTTTCCTAGCTCTGCAGCCCCAAGACCAAAGATCAGGAGGCTTCTCAACCTCCATAATCAAAGGAGCCGATTCACGTCACAAATCTCTTGGCATATACATGTGTCTCCTATCGCTTCTGATTCTTTGGGGAACACTTGTTTCCCACTACAAAGTGGCAGGCCGAAATGTCCCCCTCTGCCCCAAACTTTCCACCCTCACTTTCCTCCTAAAAATAATAACGACATTTTGAGCTCTCATGAGATGCTGGGAAACAGTCACAACCACCCTACAAGGCAGGTCCTTGTCCTCACCATAAAGAAAGTCAGACAGGGAACTGCCACAAGCGACACGCTGACTCCTCCAGTGAGTTACGAGGCGTCTTAGTGTCCTGGGGCTGCTGTGACAAAGCTCCACAACCTCAGTGGCTTAAAGAACAGACATGTACTTTCTCACCGTTCCTGAGGCCACAACTGCAAAACTGAGGTGGGACCCCCTCAAGGCTGTGAGGGGAGACCTACCTTCCTGGTCCCTGGTGGTCTGCTGGCGACCCCCGCATGCCTTGGCTTGTGGGAGAACAATCCCCATCTCCATCTCGTGTTCACGTGATGCTCTCCCTGTGGGCCTCTGTGTCTAAATCCCACCTACCCCCCCTTTTATTTTTAAAGGGACGAGAGTCTCCCTCTGTCACTCAGACGAGAATGCAGTGGCACAAGCACAGCTCGTTGCAGCCTCCAATCCCTGGGCTCAAGCCATCTTCCTGCCTCAGCATCTGGGACCACAGGAACCACCACACCCAGCTACTTTTTTTCCATTTTTTTTTTTTTTTTTTTTTGAGAAAGGATCTCATTATGTTATTCAGGCAGGTCTTGAATTCCTGAGCTACTCTTTCCACCTGCCGAGTTGCTAGGATTACAGGCCTGAGCTGCCAAATTTCCCATTTTTATAAGGGCACCCATCAGATTAGGGGCCATACTACTCTACAAAACTCTCACCCTAACTGGTTACATCAGTAGCAACCATATTTCCATTCTGAGAATCACATTCCAAGATCACATTCTGAGGTGCTGAATGTCAGAACCTCAACATGCCAGTTTGGGGGTGGGGAGTCAATCCAACAGGGGTGATAGCATAGGGACTCAGGTAGACTAACTCACCTCTGAGCCACGTCACAAAAAAAGTTAAGAGTCTGGCCCAGAGCCACTAGAAGCAGCCTGTAGGGACCCAGAGGCACAGGTGTACAGGAAAAGGTGCCTGAGGCCTCCAGAGGGGGACAGGGAGGATCTGTGGTGTCTTGTGGTTTCTGGAGACCTGGGACATCCCCAATTCCAAAATAAAACCAGAGGGTGCTCTTTCTTCTGCCTTATATCTCAGAGACACGACCCATGGTTTTCAGATGTTAAATGATCTCCAACAATGGAAACTGCTCAATCATGGGTAAAACAATAACTCCACTAGACAGACCTAAGTAACACTCAGAGCAGCGGATGCTCTCTCAGGTGGATCTATCCTGAGCACCATGAAAGCCAACCCTATGAGACAGTGAAGAGGAGAAATGGGAGAAACGCCCCACAACTGCAGGGAGCTGCAGGTGCAGAGCTCATGCACAGATGCCTGCTGCCTCCTCCCTCAGGCCTCCCGGAGATATTCCCACTCCCATTCACAGATGAGGCAGTAGAGGCTGCCAAAGGTCTCACCAACCTGCCCACTGCCACATAGCAGGGTCAGGTTAGAATTCCGACCCAGGACACCTGTCTCCACGCCCTCTACTTACACCAAGGTACCCCCTGACCCTGGGCCCTGGAGCAGAACATTCTGTAAGATTCCTAACTGGAGAAGGAATATTCCTCTTGAGAGGGGAAACTGACCCCCAAGCTGGGAAGAAAATCCCAGTGACAACACACAGTTGGCCACCACTGCCGGGGGTGGGATTAGGGTGAGGGGGCGGAAACGGGCAAGGGACTGTGTCCCACCACCCCCAAGTTCTACCACCCACACTGAGCACCCAAACCAGATAGAAGGTGTTCCTGAACAAAGCAAAGTCTCCGTCCTGGTCTGTACACTCAACTCCCTGTGAAACTCAAAATTTTCAACACTTTGAAAAGATATTTTGACCAAAAAGGGGGAAAAATCAGTGCTGTCAATTTCAAACTAAACTGAAGCAGAAACATCGCGAGATCTGAGGAAGAAAAAGTCACAAAAATACAGCACAGAAACCTCACTCTGAATGGACAACGGAGGCCACAGCACCACGTCTCCAAACCCCCCCCAGGCTTGGCACGTCAGGATGATCCACAGCGTCCTGGACACAGGGTCTGCAGCACAGGTGGCTAAACTGATGAGAGAGGCACTTCGCTCAGCTGGAGAGACTCTGTTTTGACACAAGAACGGGTTTTCTGACTGACGGCTGCCTGTGGTGGGACGTGGCCCCATCTCAGGCTGCTTAAGGGATCCCTCCGGAGTCTCAGCTCTCTACGGCATAAACAGTACCACACACGGGCATGTAATCACTACGACGCTCATGTTTAAGACTCCAAAGATGTGTAGATGAAACGTAAACACACACAGATAAACAGTTAACTTGTTTATACACAGAGCTCTCTGAGCAGGGCTCTCATTCGGCAATACGCCGGTACAAACTCAAACATGTACTCCAGAACACACACCGCAAATGATCACCAGGACTCTCAGAGGAGATTCAGGAGACAGACGTGCCTGAGCAGAAGTCAAGTGGGAAGCCCCCACCGCTTGCAGGGCTCTAGCTTCCCACCCCACCCACCCAAGCTCAGAAACCTGGCCCTGGGCAGATGTGGAGGGAGGGACTTGTTGGGGCTCAGAAGGTGAGCCCCAAAGTAAAGGTCTCATACAGAAGCCACCTGAGAGCACAGTCTCTGACAATCTCCTGCCTGCCTGCCCAAAGCCTTCATTCTGCCGTGATGTCAACTGTAGAAACTAAAACTCCTCTTCCCCAAGGCCGGTCATGGAAATCAGAACCCCTTTCCCCCAAAGCCAATCATAAAGCCTAAAAATATTAACATTCCCCCACCCTTCTGTAATAAAACCTGGTTATGAAGAAATTAAGACCCTCACTCCAGGGTGGCCCTACCCTACACCCAGGAGGAAGAGATGTGGAGAGAAGTCTACACAGACAGCCCAAGGGCTCTCTCGACTCAGGCTGCTACACCACAGCCACCTCACGGCCTTTTGTCTGATCTCAGTTCCGCACACTGACTCTGCTTTGTGGAACCCCTGCCCAGACAGCTTCCCTTCAATCTGCAGGCTCCTGCATCATGTGAAATTACAATTGAAATTATGACTGAGTAAATGTTGTGCTTTTCTCTTGCTAACCTGTCTTTTGTTACAGAAACACTAGCTGTGACCCATGGCATGGGGAGGGAAGGAATCACTCCCTTCTGCCTCTAGAAGCTCAAGCAAAAGTGGAACTCGAGAGCCTGCCAAGCCACCAGAAGAGTTCGGAGGCTGCACACTGAGGCTCTGGTTTTGAAGGAGGATGCTGTCTCCCCTTAGCCAGCAGCACACCTTCCCCGAGACAATCACGTAAATCTGAGCAGGAAAATCAAAGTGACAGTGTGTTTTATAAACCACACACCAACACACCACCAGGTGCCACAAAAGCAAAGCTGGGCCAATGGACACAACACAGGGCTCTTGATTAAATCAGCCATTGCTGCTTCTCGTGAGAGCACGACCACTGTAACAGCGGGGAGATGACAGCACGGTGATCTCCAGAGAGGCGCCAGGTGGAACCAGACAAACTGAACTCCTGATGCAACTGAAGCTTCCCAGTAGCAGCCATGACCTCCGCCTGATTTTAGCTCAGAAAGAAACCACATCAAACTTGGCCATCAGCAGATGGTCATTAGATGAGCCCAGGTGTGTTCAGCATTTGCCAGCTCTCCAAAGCCTGTAAGGTAAGCAAAGCTCAGTCAGGCAAGTGCTCAGCTCTGCAACGGTGACCAAGAGTGCACAGGGAGATGGCAGACTGCTTGCTGGCCCCCATGCCCAGCCCCAGCTCCATGCCCCAGAGAATGGCCAGTAGCTCCGAGGTTCAGAAACTGAATTCTTCAGCCAGTGGGGGCAACTGGCAGGGCTAGCTCCTGGAACGCCGCCCAGGGGTGCGATATGGAGTCAGCAACCCAGTTTGTTCATCCCCCTTAAGTCATTTAACTGCCGGGGCCACTCTGCAGAGCTGTGCTATCTTACACATTTTCACCTTGAGAATTAAGTAGGATCATCTGACCACATATGACCAGAACCCCTCAGCAGTGGAGGGGTATTTCCCTCACATATTAATAAATTCCCAACATGGGCTAACCCTGAAGGCTGGTGACTCCACAAACCCAGACCCCTTCCAATTCTGACGTGGCCCCAGTTGTCCTGGTCCGAGATGACGGCTGCCATCGCACTGAATGCTGGAACAGGTGGAAGCAGCAGGGAGGGATGGGCAAAGGGACCCACTCGCTTTTAATGAGACCTTCCAGAAGCTGCCAGAAACACCTACAGGTGCAGCTCACGGGAGTGGCCACTCCTGCCGACAGCTGGGAACAGCACTCACAACAACTGAACTCCATCAGCATTCCCACAGGCCACAGGCAGGGCTAAGGGCTTTTCCAGGCAACACCACTGAATTTTCACATCACCCTTATGAAGCAGATATTCCCAACCCCCTTTTCCACCTGCACAGAGAGGTTAAGTGACTTGCCCAGGCTCACACACAGATCAAGCCCCGGGGTGGGCTGCTCCTCCTGGAAAGCCGCAGAAAGAAGAACGTGAGAGGAACACAGGTCTTTGAGGGAGGGTGCACCATGAGTCCTAATTCTCAGACTCCAGACGGACCTCCTCGGGCCGCCCTCTCCGCGGGCATAAGCAGGACCGTGCTGTACTTGGGCCCTGGCTCACTCGCTACCAACTGCATCGGCCCAGCTGGACGCCTTCCTCCCTGGGTCTCATCTCCTTCTACCCACCTCTCCTTGCTTTGTTCGATGGCCCCAGTCAAGGACGGCCAACCTGTTGTCCTTCCCTGGGCTATCTATGCTCCTTTTAACACTAATGCAATCTGTCCAAGTCTTCCAAGGGCACCCACTTACTGCCCCCAGGATCCAGCAGCATTAGGATGACCATGGGTGTCATTTACCCACAGGAAGCAGCATTCTCGACAAGTTAATTTGCAGGAGTAATGAACCCTGATAGCGTCAGCTGCCCGTCTTGTGGATTTCCCTGGGGTTTGTCACCCGGATATCCAGGCTTTCTCAGTACATTTGCATAAGAAGGAGCTAGACTGTGGGCCCTGTCAAAATATTTTTTGACAGGCCAAAGATGCGTTTTGCGATGTGATTCACAGTTACCAGAGAACGTGTTTACAGTATGTTTCCACAATCTGCCCATCGCAACAGCGGCTCTTTGTTTTGATCCGGCTATGGCTGGCTGTCACTCCCGTTCATACATTATGCAGACCCAGAACGGCTGGGCCAGCACGCAGTCCTCGGTTCAAATAATTAAGAGGAATGATGAAGAGAGGGGGCGGGGCTGAGCGTTGCTATGGCAGCAGCAAGGCAAGGTGGTCGTGTTCCCGTGAAGAACAAACCCCACCTGAGCCTGTGACAGGCCGAGCTGAACGGCACACCTTGGCAGCCAAGGAGGATGGCAGGATCACAGCACAGCCCGCCACCGCTCCCCCAAACCCACCCCTACTTCTTACACCTGATGAATCACACAGATTTGCTACATTGTGAAGCTACAGGGAGAATGCTTGGGCACGAGGCCACAAACCTTATCTCAAACCTCTTTACAAAATAACATACAGAAAACACTGAGAGGAATTTCACCAAAATATTAACAATGATATGTGGTAAGACTCTTGAGTTTCAAAAAATAAATCCCTTGTCCCCTGTTATTTTTTATTTTTTTGCAGTTTTTGGCCGGGGCTGGGTTTGAACCCACCACCTCCAGCATATGGGGCCAGCGCCCTACCCTTTTGAGCCACAGGGGCCCGCCCCCCTGTTATGTGTTTTATTTGGCACAACATCTTTCTACACGTCAGTATTTTGAAGTTTTATATTCGTGCATTACCATCCTTCTGGTAAAAAAATAAGTACAATCAGATATTTCGTGTAAAGTAATGAAGTGGTTAATATCTGCTTCGGAATATAAGGTGTCATAAAATGCCCCAAGGAATGGTCACTTCTTGCCTCCTCTGCAGTCTATTAATGCCAGGTTATCAATAATGATTTCTTTTCTTTTTTCGCTGTTGCCCAGGCATGAGTCCAGGGGCACAATTGCAGCTGATCCTCCCACCTTGGCCCTCCTAAATGTTGAGATTACAGGATGAGCTACCACAGCCACACCAGTGGTTTTTCTTACTCTCGAAAATCCTCACACGGTCCCAGACTGGACATGTGGCCCCCACACTGGACACGCAGCACTCCCCTAATCCAGGGTTTTTCAACCTTTTTTTATGTCTCGGCACACTTGAACCTGTATTTAACTGTCCACGGTGGATTTATGTTGATCCAAAAAAAAAAAAAGGAAGAAGAAGATACGGAGTTTTGAACTTCAAAAATAATTTAATGATCTTTAAATATGTGTGCAGCACTGGTTGGAAATCTCTGTGCTGACCAGTACGTCCTGCTCTTTTCTTCCTCTCCAGCATCTGACTAGAGCCACAGCGCCCCACCCACCCACCTTTCTCTTCACCTCGCTCTCCTGAACGTTTGATCCCAACCAGATTGCTGAAGAGACGGGCACCCGGTCCCTCATCTTTGTAGAGCATCCGAGGCCCGCTCACTCCTATCTCCATCTTCCCCCAAAGATTCCACTGGGCTCTCCAGCCCTGGCCACTTCCAGCTGCTTGCTCTTCTGGCTGGACTCCCTTCTGCTAAGCCCATTCCCAGAAACCCAGACAAAGAACTCCCCCTTCCTGGCCCCACCATGGTCCCCACATCCTTGCTCTGTGTCCCTGGACACAGGCACTACCACATCGGGGGCTGTCAAGCTTGACGTCCTCTGCTCCAACAGCTGCTCTGACACCCTGGCCCCTGCCTCTGAAAGGACTGCTGGTACCATGCAAGGGTGCCTGGTTACTGTGCCCAGCAGGTGGGTGGTGAGGCTGGCTCTGCCCTCCCCCCACCCTCTCAACAAACAAATGACTCCAGTGCAGTGGGTGAGTCAGGAGCTCTCTGAGATCTTGAGTGTCCCTCCTCCCCCCATGAGGCACAGACCTGCCTTGCCTCAAGAGACCTGCCAGGACACCAGGAGGGAGCCAGGACCCTCACCCTGCATCAGTCTAGATTATTACGCCTACCAGGCCCACCCCTTCTCTTCCCTTCCCCCCAACTTGCCCTTTCCTTTCCTAAGTTCATGCTCCTAAGGAACCTCTTCCTCCCTCCAGTCAATAAGATTCCAGGACACATTTTTCCAGTTCTGACCTCGTCCCATCTCCCTCTGGCCAGATCTCAAAAATAACATTCAAACCACTGAGAAAAACAGCCAAGAAAAGCTGCTTTCCCCTTTCTCTGCAATAAACGTGAGCCCCAATATTGACCCACTTTAAATGGGACTGCCACACAGAGAATGAAGGCACTGCTGGGGACAGAGCACGGGAAACCTGGGGGTACAGACCACAGAAGCAACATGCACAGCTGCTACTTCTCACGCCACCATGTGAGACTCGACAGCACAGGCCAGGACCAAGATGACCAGAATCAGACACAGCACAGGCCAGGACCAAGATGACCAGAATCAGACACAGCACAGGCAGGACCAAGACGACCAGAATCAGACACAGCACAGGCAGGACCAAGACGACCAGAATCAGACACAGCACAGGCCAGGACCAAGACGACCAGAATCAGACACAGCACAGGCAGGACCAAGACGACCAGAATCAGACACAGCACAGGCAGGACCAAGACGACCAGAATCAGACACAGCACAGGCAGGACCAAGACGACCAGAATCAGAGGCTTTGGAGAGAAGCACAGCCAACAGGAGAACTCAACACAGTCCCAGGCCAGAGCTCAACCACCCGAGGGCGGTGCCGCTGCCCCTTACAGAGACTGAACCGTTTTCTTAAAAGGATACCACGGTGTGAAATGAAATAACACAACAATCCATGCTATTTCTTACTTTTCAACAGTTTAGTTTCAAATTTACTTTATGTAAACAAGAGAAATAAATCCAATAAAATCACAGAATTATTATGCTAGTCTGACCCAGTACTATGGGATCCCAAATACCCAGGACCACAGTGGGATATGCTAGAACCAAGGTCAGAGTGTGGCCTAGGAGCTAAGTCCAGCCCACCATGCGTTTTTTGTAAACATGGTCTTACTGAAACGCATCAGGTCAGTCTGTGTATTTCTCCCCACAACAGGTGAAAGGGAACCAGAGACTGTACCACTGTAAAGCCATGATGTTCACCCCCGGGCCCCATTCCAGAGACTATCTGCTGCCCTCCACACAAGATCTTTACTTCACCTATACCTTTCCCCTCAAAAAATAGATTTTAATATCACTCAAGTTGCTTCTATTTAAATAACTTTGTTTATAATAGTAATGTGCATTCAGTGAGGAAAAGAGAAAAATATATACATGTATCAATGAAAAAAAATTTTAAGGGCTAGGAGCAATGGCCCAACATCTGTAATCGCAGCACTCTGGGAGGTCAAGCAGGAAGATCCCTCAGGCCATGAATGTGAGAACAGTCTGACCAATACAGCCAGACCCCACCTTCACAAAATAATTTAAAAATTAGCCAGGCATGGTGTCATGCACCTCTAGTCCCACCTACTTGGGAGTCTGAGGCAGGAGGATCGCCTGAGCCCAGGAGTTTGAGGCTGCTGTGAGCTGTGATGATGCCACTGCACTCTGCCTGGGAGACAGAGTGAGATTCTGGCAACATGAGTCACCTAACACCCATGGCTGTTATAAAGGCGACAGCCCCAGGACTGGAGATCCGCGTGACCTGCCTGGTGTCCTAAAACTGTTCGGGGAGTTGACTGCTGTTGTGAGAGATTTCAGAGTTGACTGCTACAGTGAGATTCCAAGGTCACGGAGGAAAAGGCAGCAGTATCTGGAGTGAAGCACTCTGAGAGGTTCCCATCCAGTGATCACCCTGCTGTGACCTGAGGGGCTACAGTGGAATCCCCTCCACCTTCATCACACACGGCACAGGCGGCACAACTCTCGCTAACACACGCACGCGCACGCGCACACACACACACACACACACACATTCACCTCACAGCACACACATAGAAAAGATTCAAATTTTATAAAATGTGGAGTTCTAGCTAGAATATTCTAGAGCAGGTAAAAAATGAAAGAACCAAAGCAACACGTAACAATTTTTTTGCCTTCCAACAGCAGGCACCCTCGGTGTGTTACCACGGTAGGTTCCCTCTGCCCTACAGAGAGAATACCAAATGTTGTGTAAGGACACAAAGTCAAGTCACCTCAAAGGGAAGACAGGAGCTGTCTTCAGCAGAGCAGAGGGAGCACCAGGCCTCCCACTCATCGGTAACGCTTTCCCCTTCATAAACAGCCACACACATGACATGCAGATGAAACACATTTGGTCAAATGTTAGACCAGAAAGAAACAACCTTCATCATCGTCCTCTGATTTTCAGCGTTTGGACTGCATTACACATTCTACAACTAAGACAAAGGGTTCATTTCATGGTAAGAAGTATCACTTGGGACAAAAGAGGCTGACTGATATTGGCCACCAGCCCCCTTGGATTCCACCAGGGAGCAGGCTGGCCGTATTCTGGTGTCCTTCTGTTAGTAATTAGCAGTCACGGATCCCCCAAGACCGCTTACAGGCACATTTGGTGTGATCTAACTTATCCATGAGACAGTTCAAATTGAAATCATCTTTAAAACGGAAACAGAAAATATTCCTCTTGGGTACTATACCTTATTAAATATGACCTTTTGTTAAAATACTAACACTAAGCATTGTCTAAACATTGAAAAATGTTACAAGACTCAAAAAACCTGATGTGGAAATCGCCGAAGCAGGGCAGGTGAAAGCAGAAAGATGCCATTCATTCTGAGAGAATGCCTGAGATGAAGGGAGGTTAAGATTTAAAAGCCAAGAAATACGTGGCAATTTCATCACAGGCCTGAGTCCCAGCATCCTCCCCTTCCACTCCGTCCCCAGCCTGGCACGGGGCTGAGGCACAGGAAGAACAGAGGAACAGACGGGCGAGAGGACCACTGCACGTGGACTGCACCAAATGGTTCGTGTCACCCCCAAACCCTGAAGCAGCAGCCCCCAAAGCCAACCCACGCAGAAAAGTGAGGTCTAACAACCCACCATTTCCAGAACAACTAATCTCCTATCCCCAAAGTCTGTTCCGCTAATGTTTACACAACAAAGCACAGTGAATCCTGGTTTGCAGGCTGACGCCCACGGACTCCTTTGTTGTCCTCAACACGCTGCATCACCACGCAGAGGTCAGCCTGCAGCAGTGCGGGAATCCCCAGCGCGGTCCAACCGTCCAGATGCGTTGTTTCTGCAGCTGCGTCAAAGGTTCCAAAGCAAAGGAAAGGCTCATTTGTTTAAAAACATCAGCTGTAGCAGCCTGGAGAATGTCAGGCACTCAACAGGAAAATGGGCTGCAACACAGACATTTGTTATCCCCAAAAGGATGTCCAAGTTGGCTCCAAACCTCTTCTACTTTTCAACCTCTGAGTATGCTCAAACCCGACGATGCCATTGCTGGTGACACTCTATTCCGCTCCCACTTCCCTCCGGGTGCAGGTGGGAAGGGCTGGAGCACGGGTCCCAGGCCAGCAGGGTTTTATGTGTTCAATGATCCTACATCCTCTTCCTGAAGCAATGCTGACAGCCAGAAGAGGCTGGAATCATCACGACTTAGTTCCTGCGACAACTGTCCTGTGCATGTGTGCAGGAAGCACGTGTGTGCGTGGGTAGCACCGTGTGTGCGGGAAGCACGTCTGTGCGGGAAGCACCGTGTGTGAGAGAAGCACGTGTGTGAGGGAAGCACCGTGTACGAGGGAAGCACGTGTGTGAGGGAAGCACGTGTACGAGGGAAGCACGTGTGTGAGGGAAGCATGTGTGTGAGGGAAGCACGTGTGTGCGGGAAGCACGTGTGTGAGGGAAGCACGTGTGTGCGGGAAGCACGTGTGTGAGGGAAGCACGTGTACGAGGGAAGCACGTGTGTGAGGGAAGCACGTGTGTGAGGGAAGCACGTGTGTGAGGGAAGCATGGTGTGCGAGGGAAGCACGTGTGTGAGGGAAGCACGTGTGTGAGAGAAGCACGTGTGTGAGGGAAGCACCGTGTACGAGGGAAGCACGTGTGTGAGGGAAGCACGTGTATGAGGGAAGCACGTGTGTGAGGGAAGCACCGGGTGTGCGGGAAGCACGTGTGTGATGGAAGCACGTGTGTGAGGGAAGCACGTGTAGGAGGGAAGCACGTGTAAGAGCGAATCACCGTCTGGGAGGGAACAACTTTTCTCACGTAGGCACGTATCTGTGGTACGCACCTTTATCAGTGAAGCACGTGGGTGAGGGAAGCACGTGTTCGG
>CAUYTI010136559.1:0-59360 GCA_963575145.1 Galago senegalensis
TGGGGTTGGGGCCTGCATTTCCCAGGGAGGGTGGGGATGGGGCCTGCATTTCCCAGGGAGGGTGGGGTTGGGGCCTGCATTTCCCAGGGAGGGTGGGGTTGGGGCCTGCATTTCCCAGGGAGGGGGGGGTTGGGGCCTGCATATCCCAGGTCCGGTGGGGTTGGGGCCTGCATAACCGAGGGAGGGGGCTGTACTTCCATGGTGGGGGATTGTGTGTCCTGGTGGGAGGTGGCACGGGGGACCTGCACTTTCCACTGTGGGGGCGCTGCATTTCCCAGGGAGGGTGGGGTTGGGGCCTGCATTTCCCAGGGAGGGTGGGGATGGGGCCTGCATTTCCCAGGGAGGGTGGGGTTGGGGCCTGCATTTCCCAGGGAGGGTGGGGATGGGGCCTGTATCTCCCACTTCCCACTGGGAGGGGCCTGCACTTCCCTTGGCGGGGGGCGCTGCATTTCCCAGGGAGGGTGGGGATGGGGCCTGTATCTCCCACTTCCCACTGGGAGGGAGGGAGGAGCATGGGTGTGAGGAGCAATCTGGGCAGGAGAAGGGGCTGAAAGAGAAATGAGTCCTGGTGTTTCCACTTTATGGGCCTAATTCCTGAAATAGAGGAAACAATGGCAGAGGACAGAAAGGCATGAAAGATGGTGGGAAAGTGGGACTCCAAGTGCCACATGCCTGACTCGGCATCTGCAAGTCTGGAGAGAGGCTGCGACAGAGGTGGCCACAGCAACAGAAATGCCTGTGCTAGGTATGCTGGGACAGGGCTGGGGCCCTGTTGGTGGGCAAGGTCTGGGTGCACCAGACATGCCACATCCTTCCTGTGGGGACAGGAGGGGAGAGTGGCCCACGCAGAGCCCATGGCGAGGCACTGTTCTGCCAGGCACCGATGGTTGCAGTGCCACTGGAGGAAGGGGGACTAGGTTGGGACCTTTAGAGTGACTGAACCAAGAAACCCCACGGCTGTCAACTTCAGATGGCAACACAGTGCCAGGATTCAGGAGGGCAGACAGTACCCTATACAAGCCAGTGGGGGCCGGGAGGGGCTGGGCCTGTCCCTCCCAGCATGAGGACAGGCCGAGGAGAAGTGGCTGGAGAGAGGCTGCAGCTGAGCATTCCAGCCTGAGACTGAGAATTAGAAGTGGGGACTTCATATGAGCAGAATTTGAGGTGCCAGTTAGGGTGGGCGAGACTGTGAAGCAAACTCCACATTCCTAGAGGTCAATACAACAGGCCTTTCTTCCTGGGCCTCATGGGCCTCCCATGGGGCTGTGGCTGGGCAGTCGGTATCTTTCTTCATGTGGTGTTTCAGGGACCCAGGCTCCTCCCCTCTGAGATCATCTTGTGTCTCCACACCTGGTTGGCCTCTGTTTCCAGCCAGGAAGGGCAGAGGGAGGATGTTGTAAGCCCTGGCCTGGAGGTGACGTGTTCCACTCTCATCTCACGGCCGGGACGTGGGTCACATGGCTGCACCTGGATGCTGGGGGCCAGGCAAGGGAACAAACTGGTCCCTGACCCCCAGCACAAGTCCACCCTCAGGACAGGAAGCGGGGGCTTTGCAGTAGCATCTCTGCTGCAGACGCGCTTAACTGAGTTCAGGACGTTGCTCCTTTCTTGTTCTTTGCTACGCAGATTGGTGCTGTTTAGTCAGGAAGAGAGAAACAAAGGAAGTGGTGAGTTTTCACTTCTAATTTGTAGGTTGGAAGTCATATCCCACCGTTATAAAATATCTAAATTCCATAAATGTCACTAATTGGGAGAGTTTCGGTTTGGACATGGTGGGCTGTATTAGGCTTCTTTTCAAAATTATCAAATTGGCCCACAGGTGACAGTGGTTCTATGTTATTTTACTTAGTCAGCAGAGAAAACATTCCACACTATCCCTTTGTGGACACGTCCCACCCAGCATGGGTTCAGTCTACGCACTTAGCCTCCTGTGTGCCGACGGCTGCTCCTGGCCACTGGCTGTAACCCCCAGGGTGTACTTCTTAAAAATGAGAGTATGTGATTCACTGGAGGGTCATAAAACCAATTTATTAGGTAATTCCCAGCACATTGTAAATAATGAAATGGGATTATGGCCATCTGAGAATAGTCCTTAACAAGCCAAGAACTATTTGATAAAAATTTAATGTGTGTACTGAGTTGTGTCATAAAATGTGTTTCTTATGAATTATGGTTAAAAAGAAAATGAAGCCACTGACCTAGGGAGAAGTTCAAGGCCGTCTCCCCACCTGATGGGCAGAGGCAGTCTGGTAGAGGGGACGGGATGGGTGGAGGGAGCTGCTTTGTGGGGTCCCCTTTGGGTTTCCTTTCTTTGCTCTTCCTCTCAAAGGAGCAGGGGCAGTGAAACGGCACCCCACTGCCTTCCCAACTGGGGGCCACATAGGAACCTGATGGCCTCAAAGGAAGGAGGCGCATGGTGGGCCTCCTGTCACCTGGGGGCAGAGGGCGTCCTGCCTCTCTCACGGGCCCCCAGCATAGGAGGATGGAGAGGCACTCGGGCCACAGTTCCACCTGATATAGTTAAAGAATATGCTGACTTGCTTTGTGGATGTGGAAGTTGAATTGTAGGCGAGCAAGCTCTTTCACAGCTGTGGAGAAGAATAATCATCTAAGAACTATTACTGAAAAAGGATGAATTATATTCTTTGTTTTAAGCTGATGGGGGAAAAACTAATGCTTTAAACATATGCAGTCCTGAAAGTCATTGTATTTTAAAATGAATCACTGTATGATTTAATCGTTGCTAGTCTAGAACGGAACACACTTTGGGAGGCTCTGCCGCTGCCTCTGTCTAGCTTAGGATTTACCGTCTTTTATTATCCTCAGAAGGAAGTCTGCATAAATTACCTCCAGATTTGAGGCCTCTGCTTTCTAACTCATTCTGCTTCCTTTAAATTGCTCTTAGCTGAAAGACAGATGAGTTATTTGGATGTTTTACACAGCACAGAACACCTGCTTCATTCACAGAACCCCGACACTTTGTGGGATCTCACTGCGTCTTAACGACGACATTTGGGTGGGGTCCACATTGGTGCTGCTTGTCAAAAGCTATGCCTGATAGAGCTGCTAGCACAGACTGGGTGGTTGATAACTATTGCTGACCGGCTGACTGACTGACTGACTTACACACTTAACAGTAAGTTCAATCTGTTGCAGTTGTGGTTAAATTTCCTTTAAGAGACAATGCAGCTGGACAGAGATATATGCAGAGACAGAGATTCATGGAGTGTGTCTTTGTGTCACTGGAGGAAGACAAGTGCTGTTGTAGGGTGTTTTTGAGCCAGGAGGCTGGAACCTGAAGCCTGCAGTCCTGAATCACACTGGAGAAATCAGCCAGGCACAGAGGCTCACACTTGTACTCCCAGCACTTTGGGAAGCTGAGGCAGCAGGGTCACTTCAGGCTAGCAGTTCAAGAGCAACCTGGGCAACATAGCAAGATTCCATCTGTACAAAAAATTAAAAAAAAAAATCAGCCAAGTGTGGTGGTGCACTTGGCGTCCCAGTACCTGGGAGCCTGAGGCAGGAGGATCACTTGAGGCCAGGAATTCAAGGCTGCAGTGAGCTGTGAGTGTGCCACAGACTGGACAGCAGAGAGAGAGTCTGGGTCCAAAAAAAACTACGGACACATTTGGTAGGTGGCAGGCTATTTCCAGTAGTGACATCTTTCTGTCTGAGGCAACATGTTGAGGGTGGGTTGTGAAGAGGGAGGAGGCGGAGTCAGTGTCAGGATGGGGACCTTGTACTTGAGACAGACTGAAGGTTTATATTGTAGATTGGTCTGCTTGGGGGACTGTGTGTGTTGGGTGGCAGTAACATTGTCCTGTGACGACAGCACTGAGCAGGACCGTGGCGAGGGCAGATGTTGCTCAGCATCACAGTTTCAACCGCAGGCCTTGCTGGGCTGCATGTTGGGAAGCAGAGGTGGGAGGTGGAGGCACATCTGTGTGTGGTCCTCTGTCCAGGCATTACACAGCTGCCTCAGGGGGCCGTGCGGGTCCTGGCCCAAGCAGGTGTCTCCACGAGGCTCCCATGACGCCTCTGCTCTGTTCCTCAGCTGGTAGGTCCTTATTCCTTCATTTGCTTAGGCATTCATTGTCCGGCTCCTTCCACCACACGAATGGGTACTGTGTTCAGTCTTCTGCTGGGTCTTGAGTCCCAGCACAGGGTGGAATCCAGGTCATTGAAAATCAGCCACTTAACTGAGTCAGTAGTCTCTCAGGACGAGGGTGGGACCTGGTGAGGGTGCTGGGAGGGGAGAACTGTGCCAGTCACAGACTGGAGCCGCCTGATTTGTGCTGAGCAGTCAGGAGCTTGCCATGACCTTGCACAACCTTGGTCCTGAGATGGATGGTGCTGTCCCCTGGACAGGCATCTGGGTGGAAGGTCAGGAGGTCACCTCTGTCACTGCCTGGCGGCTCCACTATGGCTGTGTCTCACAGCAGCTCCTCTTTTTCCCTTAGAAGAATTGTGCCTGGCTCAGGCTATTTTTAATTTTATCTTAAAAATTGTGGTGAGAACACTTAACATAAGATCTACACTTTTACCGACTTTGGAAGTGTGTTGCTTTTAGTGGAAACTCCCGAACGTCCTTGGAATAAATGGTTGTTTGGGAGCGACCAGCTTCTCATGGCCTCTTTTCAGGAAATAACTCCAGGCAACTCCTCCTCACACCAGACTCTGCAGGGAAAGGGCTTCACAGACCCAGAGACGCTTCAGGAACTTAGAATCCAAAGCCTCTCTGAGATTAAATCATTAGACTCTTGCTCTGAATGTAATATCTGCAAGGAAGGAAGAAAAGCTTGACTTGAGGAAGTTTTGCAGCGAATCTTTTTTAATGTTAAGACGATGGTCTTAGCTCAGCATCCACAAGGGTGTCCACAGGCGCAGTCTCCAGAGAGAGTTTGTGCACTCTGCGGGTGTCAGCTACCTAGAGCCGTCGCTGTAGAGTAGACTCTCAGTGGATAAGGAAACCTCCACGACTTCAGCGTCTGTTACAAATAGCTCACAGAGCCTCCTGCCCTTGGGACCTCACACCTACTGGAGCTGATGCTGGCAGCTCCTGGACAGAGTCAGTCGGGCCCCGTCAGTGTGTGGCACTAGCTGCCCAGTGTCCCACCTCGGCTTTGAACATAGTCTCCAAGGCAAGTCAGGATCCTTTTAGGCCAGAAGTTGTTGTGGAGTTGCTGACACCACTTAATTCAAACCAGCACTGTTGGTGGCTCAGCAGTTACCTTCCAGATTAACACACTTGGAGAGAGTGTGAAGGAGGTGGTGGTGGGGGCAGCAGGTGTGCATCAGAAGACAGGCTGGGGCAGGGCTCACCCAGGGCAGGGGGCAGCCAGAGCCTGGATGCTCGTGAAGCTTCCTGATTGACTCTGTAACATTTATTCCCACTGACAGCTCCAGCTACGTAACTATTTAAGGGAACACCTTACTTTGGGAAATGTTAATTTTTTTTTCTCTAAGAGAGTAAGAGACTATAGCAACTTTTTTTTTTTGTTGTTGTTCCTAGAGAACTTTCTCGATAGCTTGGTGATGGCTTGACAGGGCAAGGTTTCAAGAGGGGTGGCGAGTGCCACTGGATTTGGAGCTGGGAGGATCGTAGAGTCATTCATCCCAGCCTCCCTTGCACAGATGAGCAGAAGATGGACTTCCAGGGTGGGAGTCTGCGCTGCCAGGTCCCCAGATGTGATGGGAGGGTGAGGGGCGGAGATGATGCTCTGCTCGGGTCGTGGGTCGCTCGGATTCTTGCTGCTTTGCTTCCCGGAGTGTAGACGGCGTTTTCCTTCCCTGCTGCAGGTCAGGTCTCTGGCTGGCCTTGGACCCATCCCCTCTCCCCAATTCTCTCTTGTAGTTATCAGAATGAATGTGGATGTGCTGGGAATACAGTATCCTGAGCTAGGAGGGGGCCAGCCAGAGCTGTCCGGGCTCAGTCCCATCCAAGTCTCGCACCCAGTGAGTCACATGACCGGGGGTGCACAGGACAGGGTGGGCAGCTTTCTGGGGTCTCTCCTCTGTGGTGTGTCTGGGGCCTGGGCACATTTGAGTCCATCCACCCGCAGCTTTCCTGAGCCTTGGGGAACTGGCCAGCAGTGACTCCCAGTGTCTGCTGTCCCTTGCTGCCATCTGTAAGTAATAAACCTGCTCTGCTCAGCTTGGCGTGGTGTTCTGTGTCACCAGACTCAGGCAGGTGGTGACCAGTGCAGGGAGGCCTGCTTCACACCCGCTGCCCCTACCGCCGCCTCCTTCACACTCTCTCCAAGTGTGTTAATCTGGGCAGAATGTCCTTATAATGGGCTCTGGGGACCTCTAGGGACCTCAAGACCATGAAGCCACCTCCGTGGTGTGGAATAGTCACTGCTGCCTTCAGATGTGCACGTTCCCGGGGGTGGGGCTGATCACATTTACTGTGTTCCCTCAAAGAAGTATGTGACTTTAAACAAATCTTACAAACCACGTTCACTGGGCTGCCTCCAAGGGAGAGGGAGGACAGGACCGGAGTATCCACCTTTGCTCTGTTCAGCACATAACACTTCCTGTTGGGTGCTGACACCAGGCCCAGGTTTGTGCCGAGCTGACTGGTTCTTTGAAGTTCTGGCAAAGGATTGAATATTGCCCCACCCTGGATGGCCTTGAATTGATCTCTCTCTCTCTCACACACACACTCTCATTTCCAGCTGACCCACTGGAAGCAGTGTGCTGTGTCCCACCTAACTGGGGCAGCATCAGGACAGGACATGGTCCCAAACCTGCCCACTCCCCAGGCCCCAATACTGAAATGCTGGAGAAGGCAGAGACAGGGCTGTGGCCTCAGTGTGCTGGGTGCTCTGCAGTCACCAGGCAGCTTGAGACTCACCCTCAATCCTGATCTTCCCTGCGGGAAGGGAAGGAAATGCCACATGGTGTGTGGTGGCCAGTGGGACTGAGGATACGGGGAGCCTTGTCCCAGAGGAAGTAGGTATTTGCTGCAGGAACCGGTGCAGTAAGCAGGGGCCTGCCCTGGAGGAGTGTCGGCCCACCACGCAGCTCACGACTGTCGAGTAGCTTGTTCTTGTAAAATGTTAGGTAACTTCCAGCTACTAGATTTAGAGTTCATCTTAGATACTTCTGGCCTGAATTCAAACAGATGAATCAGAGATATATAGATTTAGGTCTTGGCATCAGTTTCCTTAACATCTCAGAAATCCTTTCAGAACTCTTTTATCTTATTTTAATATAAATTGGTATCTTCAAAACATTCTATGTGAGCATCTTTGAAAATACCAGCCATTTCTGTTCCTAGGAGCTGTAGACTCATTTCAACCAACTGATCAATAATTGTTAATTGAAAACCTATCGTTCACTGGAATTATCTGGTAAGTAAGACAAGTTTATCTCTTATGGTGAGAAATAGATAGTGAATGTGTAAACTAATACATAAATTTGACACTATTCGGTAGTGATGAGTATGAATCAATCAGAATAACTTTGGAAGTTAGGAGGTGGCTCACAGAGTCAGCTGGACACTTGGTCAGGAGCACAGGCCCACAGGAGCCACCTGATGCTGGTCTAGAGCAATGTGCGTTCAGCACCCTGCAGCTGCCTCTTCTCCACCACCCTGTGGGGCTGGAAAGTTGCCTCCACTCAGCCCTCAGTTCTATACGACCCACGTCAGCCTCTGTCTCTTCATCTGAGGGCCCTCATGGGTACGGTGCTGGGAGGAGTGGAAGCTTGGCTGTGCTGGAGTCACGTGATCATCTTCTAGCTCTGGTGGTCAGGACAGAGAATACCCCTTCCTCTTCCTTGTCCCTTTGATGTCCACAGGGGATTAAAATTCTGGCAACGTCAAGTGACAGAGAGCACTTGGGGGAGGTTTGGGTGATGGGGGCCTCTCCAAGCAGATGGCATTTGAGCAGAGACCCAAGCAGAGAATATTCCAATCAAAATGTTCAGACAGAAGAAGAGGAAAAAATGAGAGATGGGGATGCTGGTGGGAGAGGAGTATGGAGGAGGATGCAGAGAGCAAGGGGTAAATTTAGAGGCTGGGCCATGTTTTATTATACAGGGCCACGCAAATTCTAGCTGGAGGCTGAGCTTTTACTTGGTTTGTGGTGGAAACTGTTGGAGGTTTGGGTGTTACTTTATTGGGGAGGGAAACACTAACCAGAGGACTCTGTGAACTCAGTTACGTTTCAACAAGACCACGTGGCTGCACGTGAAGAGCAGGCTGTTGCAATGTCGCAGGGAAGAGACGCTGGCAGCTTGGAGTAGGTGGTCAGAGGGATGAGAAGAGGTCACCCCCATGGCATGAGCACATCCAGAAGGGTCTGGGGTGGCTTGTGAGGCGGAGTCAACAGTTTGGTTTTCTGCTTTTGAGTTTAAATAATTGTTAGCCCCTCAAGCGGAAATGTTACAGATGCAGATGGCCATATGTGTCTAGAATTAAGGGAGGGAGGGAGATGACTCAGATTCAAGAAGCCCAACTGTGTAAATGGTATTTAAAGCTACTAGGATGATGTCACCGGGAGAGAGCTTAGACAGCAGAGGAGGATGAGGGAAGAGGCAGGTCCCCAAGGGGGCCAGAAAGGAGGTGCCAGAGAGGTGGGGGCAATGCCGCTGATTGTGGGCTCTGAGCCTGGAAATGTACCTTTGCTCCAGATGTCCTGAGCACAGATTTCAGTGTAAATGATTCAGATTGATTTGCAGTGTTTCAAAGATCCAGTGCAAAAACTCTTTGTACTTTTTACAACACAAGATTATTTTTCCTCCATAAATTTTATTTATTTCTATTTATATTGCATTTGCTTCCACAAAAGGATTGAGGAAATTTGGTATAAAGTGGTATTTCCCATCACCTCCTAAACAGAAAAGTAAGATGAAATGGAGAGCAGAGGCAACCCAGTACTATTTGTGCCCGGTGATTGTGGCTGAATATTTTACTCACTGGTCTCCTGGAAGCAGCATTGTACTGTCACCACTTTGTAACATCACCACATTGCACTGTCCACACCTTGTACCGTCACCATGCTGCACCGTTATCACATTGTACTGTCACCACACTGTACCGTTATCACATTATAACATCATGACACTGCACCTTTATCACACTGTAACATCACCACACTGCACTGTTATCACATTGTACTGTCACCGCACTGCACTGTTATCACTTTGTACTGTCACCGCACTGCACCTTTATCACATTGTAACATCACCACACTGCACTGTCAACACATTGTACTGTCACCACACTGCACCGTTATCACATTGTACTGTCACCACACTGCACTGTAACCACATTCTACCACCATCACCTGCACTGTAACCACATTCTACCATCACCACACTGCACTGTCGCCAAATTGTACCATCACCACACCAGTTTAAGGGACACAGAGTATTTGCTCTACTAAGTGCCCATATGGGAGATTATTTTGAGTCATCACACACATAAAGATGAACAGTGCACCCAAACCTTCATACCTGTTGTCATTTCATCACCACAGAAGCTTTTGGAGTAGTTTGCACTCCCATCCTTGTTCTACGGATGCAGAAACTCAGGCCGGGAGGACTTAGGGCATTGGTCCAAATCACGCAGCCCGGTGGTGGATGAAGAGTTAGAAATCAGTTCAGTCTCAATCCAGTCTGTGGGGGGCTCTAACCAGCACATTGTGCCGTCACCACACTGCACCGTCATCACACTGCGCCGTCATCACGTTGTACCATCACCACACTGCACCGTCATCACGTTGTACCATCACCACACTGTGTTGTCACCATGCTGGACTCTCACCATACTGTGCCGTCACCACACAGCACCATCACCACATTGTACCATCACCACACTGTGCCGTCATCACATTGTACCATCACCACGTTGTACCATCACCACACTGTGTTGTCACCACGCTGGATTCTCACCATACCGTGCCGTCACCAAACAGCACCATCAGCACACTGCACCGTTGTTATCATATTGTACCATCACCATGTTGTACCATCACCACACTGCACTGTCATCACATTGTACCAAAGCAGATCAGGTTGTTCTGGGTTACAGTTTACCTTCAGTGACAAGTTACCGGGATTCCCATAGACCCTTGAGCAATTGTTTACTTTCATGGCTAAGTTGAGGCAGTATGCTGAAGTTTCTACTATCTAAGTTTCTGCCATCCAGGAAATTTTGTTTGTATATGGTTTATTATCTCCCTAAGTCAAAACTCTTCAGCGGGGCCATAAGGTGCTGGGAGATGTCACCTTGGCTGTGTCAGTATCAAATCCCAGTGTTCACCCTGTGCCAAGAGCTTCAGCCACTCTGAACTGTGCACTTCCCAGGCCTGTGCACATGACCTTCCCTCCTGTCTTTCCCAGTTTACCCAAGGAACTCCTGCAGGACATGGTCTGAGTGCCGGCTCTTATCCCAAGGGCCGCTTTCCCTTCCCTGGCACTTGCTCAGGCCCTGTCAGAGTCCCCAGCCCCTGCTTGCTGTGATATCTGGAGGCACTCGGGCGCTCCTAGCCTGGAGGTCGTTAGGACAGAATGGTTCTTTGTCTGTCTTTCCTTCTTCCCTTCCAGGCAGAGAGTAGTAGTTATTCAATGTACCTTGTGTAAATAAAGATGAAATTAATCACCAGAATGAATTTAGCATAGGATATCTGCCTTTTCAGATTCAGAATGTTTTATTTAACAACCTACATAATGGGAAATGGAAGAAGTCAGTTTTTCTTCAAAAGTTGGCAACACTCATTTGATTTGAGTCATTCATATTCAGAAGGACACCCCTTTTGGGTTCGTTTTTGTGTTCAGAACTGAGAAAATATTTTATTTTCATTCCTCTTCTTCCAAATATATGTCTTAAACTTTTCTAGGGGAAAATCCATTGTCTTCTGTGGCATGACAGAGATGGGCTCTGACCTTGGTAAGAATCATGTAGCGAGGAGAGAAGAAATAATATTTACCAGTGATTAACTCCTCACCCTGCATCTTGCTACATGAGTGATATACTTTTCTGTCAGTCTCATTTGTATTTCTGTATGGCAGTGAGCTGTGTATCCTTAATATACCTGGGGAGATATTGAAAGGATGGATGTATTTCATGTGGGTATCTAAAATTGTCAACTAGCACGAGAAAGTGTAGACACACTGACTAATCCAGCAGAGCTTCTATATGAAATGAAAATTTGTAAGTTTACTGATCTTTTCTGCTTTACTTTTATTATCTTATTTATGCAGCTCAAGTACTTAGAACTTTATTGCAGAGGATTTTCAGAAATAAGATAAACTCATTTATTTTGGTATTAATGGAATAAAATATAACTTCCTGCTCATGCCATCATAAATGTCTTCAGTGTGATCGATAAGATAGGAAGCTTTTTTTATGGTATTTGCCTGGATTTCTATTAAATCACAGAGACAAGTGGAATATTATCCTCAACATGTCTGTTTTCCAGTGAGGTAGATGGTCAGTAGGAAGGGTATAGGAAGAAAAAGACCGTTTCCAATTTCTTTTACAAATAGCTTCAGCAGACACGTTATAAATTATCTGCAGAATGTTTTGTGTTGTGCATGGAGAACTCTTTTCAGTAGTTAGGAATCAAATCTTCTTCCTTTTTTATTTCTGTCCTAGAGAAATAAATAATCTTTAGGAGATCTTGGGCTGAGGGGTTTACATTGACAAGAAATTTTATTAATATTTCAGTTTCGGGAGGATTGAATGACTTAGAATGATCCACGGGAGGGGACACACAGATAATTCTGAGATTATGACAGAGAAAGAGGGATTGATAATAAAAGCCAGAAAGAAAATGTTTCAAAAACAATCAGCAAAGTTTAAAAAGCAATATAACTTATTATTGTTTTATTTTAATTTCTAAATGTTTTTGAAGCAATCTCAAACTTACAAGGGAAATAGTAATACAGTATAAAGACCTTTTGTATTTATAACCTATTTGAAAGTCAGATGTCAACATGATGCCCCATCACTTCTGAATACTTGGGGTGTATTTATTATATACTGTGACAGTCACAGTCGGGACATTAACGCCAACATGTTGGGACCACTCCTCTCAGATTTTACCGGTTGTCCCAGTAATGCTCTTCCCTGGAAACCCGTCCTACGGAGAAGTACGTGGTGCAGTTGTCCTGTCTTCAGTTCCCTGCAAACTGGAGCAGTTCCTCAGTCTTTCTCTGCTTATTATGACCTTGGCACTTCTCAAAATTTCAGGTCAGTTTTTTTTTTTTTTTTGCATAATAATGCTCAATTTGGATTTGTGTGAAGTTTCCTTGAGATTGGATTCAGGTTCTGGGTCCTTGGCAGGAATAGCCCTGACGTGGTGGCCTCTTCTCGGCAAGTCTTGTCAGGTGGTGTACACTTCAGCCCAATCCACTGCGGGCGGAGCTCACAGGATCACTTGGTGAAGATGGTGCCGGCCTTCTCCCGGGAGAGCTGATCTCCTCTTTTGGTTAGGAGGCATTTGGTAGGAGAGATATGCTAGATTATTTGAATAAATCCTTCCTCATCAAACTTCAACTTATTCATTTATTTTATGATATGAGTATGGCATTGAATTTTATTCAGTGAGTTGTAATTGTTACTGTCCTTTATTTCGATACTTCTGTGGTCCCAGACTTGGCCAGAGGGAGCCCCCTGTGTCCCCCCGCTGTGTCCTGCTGACAGGCCTCCACCATCGTCCTGGGATCACAGCCTTTCTGGAACAATGAGGTGTTTCAGGTGTAAGCTGTACTTTTCCTTCTCCCTTCCTAGGAATTATCATTTCTGCATCCAGGACTGACTCTTTTTAGTGGGGAACAGGTTATGTAGAAACCAGGATCTGGGCACATTGCTGTTGGGACAGTGCCGATCCCAGGCCCTGAGAGTGGGCAGAGGTTAGATGTGTGTATCTCACCCACACACGTGTTCATATCTGTTAATACATTTATGCCCGTAGTGATCTATATATTATCTGTATCTGCCTTCCCATCTATCATCTATGTCTATCTATCATTTATCCATTATCTATGCCCTTCCCGTCTATCATCTATGTCTATCTATCATTTATCCATTATCTATGCCCTTCCCGTCTATCATCTATGTCTATCTATCATTTATCCATTATCTATTACCTTCCCGTCTATCATCTATGTCTATCTATCATTTATCCATTATCTATTACCTTCCCGTCTATCATCTATGTCTATCATTTATCCATTATCTATTACCTTCCCGTCTATCATCTATGTCTATCTATCACTTATCCATTATCTATGCCCTTCCCATCTATCATCTATGTCTATCTATCATTTATCCATTATCTGTTACCTTCCTGTCTATCATCTATGTCTATCTATCACTTATCCATTATCTATTACCTTCCCGTCTATCATCTATGTCTATCTATCACTTATCCATTATCTATGCCTTTCCCGTCTATCATCTATGTCTATCTATCACTTATCCATTATCTATGCCCTTCCCGTCTATCATCTATGTCTATCTATCATTTATCCATTATCTATTACCTATTCATCATCCATCATCTATCTACCTGTCTAGTATCTATCTATATCCATCACCTATCCATTCTTTTTCATTCATCTGTCTGTCTGTATCTATCTATCTAATTTATGTACCAACCTACAATTCACACCGATGCCTCCAGTGCTAAGTCACCACCACAGGGGCCATTATATTTTTCCTCCTTTGCACATTTGTACCTCTCTTCTCTGGTGATGAGAAATCCGGCTTCCGTCACCTTTACTATCTCTATCTGATCTATTGGGACACTCCCCTTTGTCACTGTTCTTCCATTTCTCTCTCCCCTCTGCAGGGACATCCTCTCCCTGCCCAGCCCCAGCCCTTGAGGCCGGCCTCCCTCCTCTGCAGACACCCCTCACCCTACCCAGGAGGAAGCCCATCCCAGCCCCTGGGGCCTGACACTTGTGCCAACATCTCCAACACCCACTCTGACCCCTGGCCTGTCCCTGTCCCCCTGCCCCCCACCTGTGCTCCTGGCTCAGCCCTGCCTAGTGCATTTCTAACTGCATTGTGTGTGTGGTGGGGGGAGGACAAGAGGGGAGAGAAAGTGGAGCTAAAGTAAAGCAATGGAGCAAATCATCTGCATTGTCAAGGGCAAGTTCTGGGGTACAGGAACCCAGGGGTTTGCTTTGTAACACTGCCCAAAGGTGGTACCCCTGGAGACCTGATTCCAGCTCTGTCAGAAAAGAAATAGTAATGTTGAAGAGAAACACCAACTGAAAACATTAAGATGTGATGCTGTTGAAATACGTGTGGTGCTTGTCAATCCCAGAGGGCCACTGAGGACTCTGAGGAGATGGAGAGGAAGGTGTCAGCCACACTGAGGCTCCTGCAAAACGCCGCAGAGACGGAACGGATGGTGCTGTGGGAGAGAAAACAGGCATCAGCTGACAAATCATCTGGTTCTGAAGAAGGCTTGGACTCAGACCAGACTCAGGCCTTTCCTGGGACGCGTCCTGCCTGAGAGGTGTCCTCTGACAGCCTCGCATGGATGGATGGAGTTGCTGCCCACACTACCCTGCCCTGCTTTATTCTTTGTGGCACCTTTTCTGTGCTCTCAGCTCTGTGATAAAGGAAAGCAGCTTTGTTTGCTGCCTTACCGCCACTGCCTGGAATAGTGCCTGGCACATAGCAGTTGATAACTAAAGTTGTCCTGAGTGGTGGATCAACAGCTGACCAGGAGGACAGTGGGAGTCCCTTCCTTTCATTATTGATTTTGATGCTGATAGAAAGCAGGTAAGTCCAGGTCCATTACTGAGCAGTTTTCAGAGTGACCTCTAAGTACATAATTATCAAGTGAATAAAGCAGAAAGGATCAATATGTGGATTTATAGGAATGAGAAAAAGATGGAAAAGCCTGGACTGTTGTAATGAGAGTAACCTGGGGTCTTGTCTCTAAGATTCTGCTGGGGAGTGGAGTTGGCTGTAAGTTCAAAGTCCAACCAAGTGGATTCTTCTCTCTGCCTACTGAGACCATTTCTCACACCTGGGACCTCAAACATTTGTCAAGCAATTCCAAGAGCCATAAAGACCACAGAGACTAGAGATTTGAACAGATTAAATATTTGAGAAGGAGGATGGATTAAAGCATTAACAAAAGGCAGGGCTCATTATGCCAAGGACACTCAGAAATGAATAATGATGATATTTAAGGGCACTCAATTCCACAGAATTAAAAAACATTCAAATGATGTCTGGACTTGTAAGAAGTGAAAAATATGATAACAGTATTTAAATATCATAAACACAAAAATGCCATGTGTCAATACTAATGGGGTGCCACCAGAACAGTGCTTAGAAAATACCCATTATCTTAAATCCTTGCATGTGTTAAAAAATAAAAGCAACAAGAAATTCAGTTGAAATGGATTTTACTCATAACCACTTGCAGCACGGGGGAGAGTGCCTGGATCTGGACATTTTAAAGGAAGCAGGAGGGGGAAGGGAGAATGGACTCAGTGGAGTTGGGGGAGGTGGATAAATGAAAAGGCAGAAGCCTGCTGACCTTGAACCTTCTGCTGGCTGATGGTAGGAGCCCATCCTCCCACAGAGGCCCTGTCTTTCCTCGTGATTGTATTTCAAGGGAATGGCTCTCTGTCCTTGAGAGCAAACTTCTCAGTTGTAAGAGTCAGATATTCATACTCCTAAGCCCTTTTTAGTAAATGCTGTAAGAGGGGAGGTCGGGATGTATGACAGGTGTGCCTGGGATACAGGGTCGATTCTCCAGGCAGCTTTGAGCTTGCTCAGGCAGGCATTTTAAGGGGGCCTGGGGTCATCCTAGAGGCAAGACCTTATGCTACTAGAAGCCATGCTAGAGTTTGGTCACCTCTTAGGGCAGAGGTTTAGATGGAGTAGTTATATGGAGAGTTCCATAGTTCTCAAAGCAAGCATGTAGCAAATAATTCTAAATAAGATTGTAGCATATACAGTCTGCACTGAGAGAATAATATGTTATCCAGAGTACATAGTGCTAATGTATCACATTATATTTGTAAAAATGACACAATTCTGTCTTAGCTACTGGTTTTAATGAGCATCTGCATAAGAGTGAGCTGGGAAGTCTTCCAGCGTGTGTGGGAGCCACCTGTACCTCTGTGTCTCTGTACACAGATGGGAGATCAAGGTTGTCAGGGAAATAGGTTAAATTAATGCAGACTTCACATTTTGAGGAATTCAAATGTGAAAGAAGAAGTATAACCATCCAGACATGAAAGTGAGCCGTCATCGTTGCTGATTACCCCAAGGCTGGGGAATAGCCAACACGTGTATTTTCACCTTTGTTGTGTGTGCTGTTGACTACCCCCCTGAGTGCTGTGCATGCAGTGTGGTCGTCCACTCACAGCTGTGTGTAAATTAAAGGGTATAATACGAACCATGATTCAAGGGACATGTCCTACGGATAGTGGATTAACAGCATCATAATTTTATAAGAAGAAATTTTAAATAGCCACATTGTACATGATATGTGATCTATAAATAATTGATGTATCATATTAGTATAGACTCAGCCTCTGCATAAATTTGACATTAATAAATTTTCCCACTTCTGAGTCTAGCAGCCACAACCAAAAAATGGAGTAAGAAGAATAAAAAGGCATCTGTAAATACCAATAAGGTCATTATTTGTGGGCTTGTGAACATTTTTTTGTGTGACTTTTAAATTGCAAATCTAGTTGTGGTAAGTTAAAGATCATTAAACAACTCTTCAAAATCCAAAAAAGCTGCAGAAATATTTATTTTTACTGAAAGTACAAGTTTTGTATAATAAAGCGCACTGATTGTGGTATGCGTTTGAGGAGTTTTGATACTGTCTTAGGAGCATGAAAATGTTTTTATCACCTTGGAAAGTTCTATCCTATTCCCTCCAATCAATTGACACCCTGCCCAAGGAAACCACTGTTTGGATTTTTCGACCCTGGCTTGGTGTGTCTGATTATAGCACTTCATCTACATAGAGTTCTGTAGCTGGTGCTTGTTCTGTGTATGACTTTGCTCAACACAGTGTGTGTGAAGTTCCCCTATGATGTTTTGTGTATCAATATATTCTTTTATTCTTTAATCACCAAGTTGGATGCCATTGTATAAAAAGAAAATTCGTTTATTCATTCACAGGTTGATGGATAATTGGGGCTATTCCTAGTTTGGGGCTAAATAAGACTAATGAATACTCATATACAAGTATTTTGTGGGCATACGCTTTCTTTCTTTTGAGTGAATATCTAAAAATGCAATTTTGGGGTACTCTTGGTGAGTGCGTATTTCAGAAACTGCCAAGCAGTTTTCCACAGTGGCTGAGGGTCGTGCACTCACCGGCAGGGCCTGCACTTGGGGCTGTGTTATGGGGGCTGACCTTCGTGGTGTCAGCCTTTTGCATCTTAGCCTTTGCAGTGGGAAGCAGTGGCTTCTCAGTACAGTTTGAATTTGTGCTTCCTTGATGATGAGCGAGCATCTTTTTACATACTGGCCATTCACACATGCGTAACTTCATTTTGGGGGGTAAAATGCTTTGTCAACTCTTCACCACTTAAAAAGTTTGGGTGTCTCATTTTTCATTATTGAGCTGTTGGAGTTCTGGGTGCATTGGAGCAGTAGACACAAGTCCTTTATTTAAGATAGTGTGGTGACTTGCCCCCACAGGCTCTGTACACACACCACAGCCTTTAGTTTTCACGTGACGAAGGTGGCTTGATGATGGGCATTCTGCTGCCGTGTGAAGAGGCAGGGCCGTGGACCAGGCAGGGCTGGTGTTACATTTGCTTGTTGATACCTCTGTGCGTGTGATTTGCTGTGTGTATCCGGGCTGAGGCGAACTCCTGGTAAAGAGTGAGCCATGAATTCTGTAGTGACATTTTACTCTTCACTAAGCTTTTTGTGTTCTTATAAACTTTCTTGTGAGAAAGCACTTCCATAGATCATAAAGAGGTCACTCTGGAACCGGCAGGATGCCGCCCACATTGTGGTCAGCACTCCAGTGGTGCAGTGGACCTGGTGGTGTGAGCAGCCTGGCAGCTGCCCATCCTTCCTCTTTTGAAACAAGTTTTTCCTCATTGAACCATTTCATGTGTATAAAAGTTGTAGTCAGTCCTTTTAGGTCAAAGATTATGTCCTACAATTCCTGATAGCACATTATACTTTCGTAAATATGTGTTGAGGTTTTTGCTGTGCATCCCACAATTTGTATATTCAAGGTGTGAATCAATTCCCATAAGTATCCCATTAAATCAGGCTGTGAAATACTAAGATTTTACTTACTGATTTCATTCTATTGCATTTTGAGTGATTATGATTTAATTTATGCATATAACAAATTTTAATGTAAATATTACAAAAATAGAAAACCCTTGTCTGATTATGAATATCAATGTTTGTTTAGAAAACAAATTCCCTGTAACTATACTACTATATGGCATGTAAGTCATAGAACTCCTTTTTTTTTTTTAATTTTGAGAATCATTCTTTAGAAAAGATTCGAAGGAAGCAGTGAGTTGAAACATCCAATGTAATAAGTTTTTTATTCAGATAAACATATTCTGATTGGGAGATGACTCTTAGAAAAACTTCTGATCTGCCTGGAGTTATTGATTTGGACCATATAGGTGGGAGAAGACACAGGCCAAGTTTCCTTGGGGGGGATGAATGGAGGAGGGGATTAGTGGATGGATAGTACAACATAACCGCGCTGCTTGTTAAGTATCATTTAGTTAAGTATCGTTCAGCTTTCTGTGAACAACCAAAAAGGGAGATTATCCTGGGTGGGCCTGACCGAATCAGATGCGAGACTTTACCAGGCCCTCCCCCAGGTCCGGAGTCCACTCGTGCTCTCTGGCTTCAGCCTCCTCTGATGCTCCTTCCTCCTGCCAGTGGACTGCGGGCTTTAGCTCATGCTCCTGGGTCCTGCCTGTTTGTAATCTTCCTGACCGCCTGTCCCATGACCTTCACGGTCCTTAGCCTGTTCCCATTATTAAGTCAGTCAATTATTTGTTATCTGTATCTATGACATACACAATTTATCCTACTGGGTTTTCTTCTCTAGTTGTACCCTGACCCATAGATGGCATTTTTTTTTAAAGCTTTTTCTAAATGCTGTTTTCTTTATATCTTATATGTTACCATACCTTTCTACATCTTTTATGCTATCAACCTCTCAAATGATTTATTTGTCATGTGCAAAGTATATTTAAGAATAGAAGACAATGCTTTATCACACCTCATTCTCCTTTATCCCCATTTATGGAAACTGTTTTAATCTTTTCCAATGGACTCAGACTATAGTTCTCAAGATACTGGATATTCCAGGAGGGCCAAAACATTAGAAAAATTCAGGGGATTTCTCTTACAGTGAAGCACCTGAAGGCAACTGGGTAAGTTTTAAAGCTGACAGTGTATTTTATTTCTAAGCCTCACCGAGATTTTATCCTGGCTGCAATATGCTCCAGACAGCACTGTATACTTTTCTCAGAAATCTTAATAACAAGGAACAAGTTGTACTTTATGGGCATCTAATGACACATTCAATATGCCTTGACTCAGCAAAAGTGCTTTGGTCTTTTCCAAAAAGCAAGCATTTGGCTGCAGTGCAAGTTAGTGAACGGTGCTGATAATTCAGTCAGGAGTATAGCTGAGCCCAGGCATGGGCGGACAGCACCATAACTGGACGTGGCTCTGATGGCCTCTTAAAGATATGCAAATTTTTTGCCAATATCTTAACATTGTTGCACTTCCAACTTGGTTCAATAAGCAAATCTGATAATTGGGGTTTGGCTGCATATACTCACCTACGCAGAGCTTTCTATACTATCTAACATACTAATATTAAAATAATTTACGTTGGAGAGGTGTTGAGGGAGGCAGTGGGCCAGGAGCCCTGCGAGTCACTGCACGTTCTTGCAGAGTGTGCTGACTAACAGCAGGGCTTGTCTAATTTCTGGATCTTGATATATATATGGGAGGTGAGGGAGACCACAGCCCCTCTATGTCATTGCTTACTCTTGGAGTGGGGCGGGAGGCTGACTTGCTGGCTTCTCGCTACAGTGCTTGCTACAGTGTTTCAAAAAGTGCTGGCCCATGGCTTCCTTCCCTGTGGTGTGAACACTCTGTGCACCCCTTCACCTGTGCTCAATGTGTCAGCAGCTCAGGACATGGGGGAGCCAAAGGCAACACTAATAAAAAGTCTTTTGTGTCTGACCCAGGAGACTTGTGTCTTTAGCTTTTTAATGGTTAGCTTTTTGCTTTTAAGTAGTATAAAATCTCAGATCCTTCATATTTTTATGAAGTGGTTTGCCTTTGTTTATAATCATTATAATGCTGTTTTTCTGCAGTAGTTAATGGTAATGATATCAAAGACCACCACCCAAAACATCACTGAGCGTTTTCTGTTCTGTGTGTGGTATGGACAGGCATTGTGCTGAGAGCTGTAGTGGGGATGTAAGCATCTTGCTGGGCTATGTGGGATGGATAGTTAAGTGGCTTAACCAAGCAAGGGTTTGCTTTTTTCATGTGAACAGGAAATCTAGAGTCGGTACTCACAGACGGGTGTGAAGGCTCTGCGATGTCCCTGAAGGCGCAGACTCCTGAAGGTGTACGTGGCTATGGTTTATCTCACACCTCCTACTTTCTCCTCACACTTCTGACACCTTGTCCTCCTCCTCACTCTTAGCTAATGAGTTTGTGGAAACCTGAAGAACTTTGAAAATGGTCCCTGCACACATCTTCTTCCACGTACGCCCACTATCCATGCTTTTCAGGGTGTGATCCCTGGACTGGTTACAGTGCCATCACCTGGAAACTCGTGAGAGATGCAGGTGCTCAGGTCCCAGCACCTGGGATGGGAAATTCCGGGGGGAGGGCCTGCAGTCTGTTTTAACTGGCTGTCCAGGTGGTTCCATGGTCCAGGGGAGGGGATAACCATGGCCGTGGTGGAGCTGCTCACATTCTCAGCTAAATCCTTTCCTCTCCTGAGACCCCTCCCTCCCTCTTTTGATCCAAAGGCATCGCTCCAGAAAAGCTCTTCTCTCTCCAACATTATTCAGTTTTCCTCTTGTATTTGATCATTTCCATCAACGCACAAACATGCGATTTCTCCGTTCTTAAACAGTAAGCAGCCACACCATGCCTCTTGACTCAATTTCCCAGCATTTCCTTTTCCCCTTTGCAATAAAACTCCCTGGAAGAGTGGTCTGTCCTCTCTGTTGTCACTTTACCTTCTTATTTCTCTATCCCATGACTGCCCAAACCGTTCCCATCAGGATCAGTGAAGACTTCCATGCCGCTGACCAGGGGTCAAGTCTCAGGTCCCTCTTACCTGACCGCTCGCCGGTACCTGTTCTCAGCAGCACATGACGTTTCCCGACTGCCACACCAGGCACTTCTCAGCAACTGCCGCTCTATTCCTTCCAGCGTCTTCTGGCCCAGAGTTCCCTACTTTGACCTGCTTCCTGGGCTGTCATTTTCATGTCTGGGCGGCCCAGGCTTCTCCCTCCTGCTGCTGTCCACTGCCTGTGTGAAATCACCCTGTGGGTGTCTAACAGACACCTGATTCCCAGAACTTCGGAAACCCAACTCTGGTATTTCTCAGCAAACCTGCCTCTCGGGCTTGCTTCTCATTTACAGCTTTCTGGGCCAGAACTGCAGGAGCACTATTTAAAATATTCCCCTGTCTCTTGTGGTCCACACACACTCAGCCTCTTGGGAAATCCTACCGACTGTCTTCCAGACACATCCAGCCTCAAATCGCTGCTTCTTTTTTCCTCTGCCACCACCCTGGCGCAGCTGCCTATAACCTTTGCCTGGACATTGAGGGAGCTTTTTGCTTCTTATACGTCCATGTATTTCCCTCGAAATGTGCAATGGCCATTTGGAGATGTGTGTCCGATGGCCTGTGCCCTACAGGTCTGGTCCTTGTACCCCTCTGATCCCATAACCTTCCCCAGCCACACTGGCCTCCTTGATGACCCTGGAAACACCAGCCGTCCTCCTAGGCCCCTGCAGCCCACTGGTTGTCCTCGATGCCTAGGCCCTTATCCTGACCACTGGGTGGCCTTCCTTCCCCAGCAACTTCAAGTCTTTGCTCTAAAAGCACCTTCTCAGTGGGGTCCACCCTTACAACACTGTAGGGAACAGTCTTTTTTTTACAATTTTCCTTCACCTCCACAACATCTAAATATTATATAACTTACCTAGTATATTATTTATTGCTACCTCCCCCCGCCAGTGTGCTTGTTTTTATTGAGAAACTGAGAACAATGTCTGAGATGGCATGGGCTCTTGATAACGTCTATTGAGTCACTGATAACTTTCCTGTCACGGCCATGAGATTGAGGAAATTCCTCCAGCCTCACACCCACATTTCAGGCATGGAAAAGCAGAAGATGGAGACAAAGATGAAGATAAGAAGAAGAAAGAGAAAGAGACACAAGAAGAAAGGCAAAAAGTTTATCTCATGAAAATAAAAAGAAATCTGAAATACTTAGCAAACTTCCACTGATGCCTCGCTGGCTAGACCTGCAAGGGTGTTAGAACTATCTTCTCAAATTAAACAGAATTGGGACTTTTGCTATTAAGAAAGGAGGGAATAAATATGGAATAGTACTTGGCTGGTAGCATCTTCAGAAATGTTTTATCTGTGCAATCTTCAAAAGCGCCTGTTCCGTAGGCGTGCTTATCTCCTTCCCAGAGATCTGAAAGCTGAGGCTGAACGGTTGCCCAAGGTGACACTGCTGGGATGTTGCAGAGCAAAGGTCGAACTCTTCTCTCTGGCTTCATCCTGTTATTATTAATAGTTATGTCCAATTGCTAATGGCATCAAATTCCTCTTAATTAGTTCAATCAACTAACAACTATTTTTTAACAGTATTCCTGTAAAAATACTATGTTAGATAGTATGGAAAGATATATTTGATGCAGGCAACGCCTGTGGCTCAAAGGAGTAGGGCGCTGGCCCCATATGCCGGAGGTGGAAAAAAAAAAAAAAAAGGTATATTTGACACTTTTGCCATTACAAATTTTGCACTCCAGTTGACTTGGTAGGATAAAATTGCATGAAAGGATGACTAGTAAACTAATTGCCCAGAAGTCCACACTATCATATTTCATAGAGAGATCTTCTGGGCCAGTCTGAGAAGGCATCAGGGAAGAGATGGGATTTGATCTGGGCCATGGGGAATGGGCCCATATAGAAGAAATGGGAGGTTTGCTCAGGTAGCGAAAAATTATGTCTTGGCAGAAACGGTATGTCCTTTCTCAGGACAAAATCTGAGGAAAAAGATCTCTACAGATTAATTATAATTTTAATGCGTCCTGAAGCAAATGGAGACAATGACTTCAATAAGCTGCTGTCTGTATATTTACCAGCTAGTAGGGAGGGTGGATGTGGATTTGCAGTCATCTCATCTCATTAATACACAGAAAATCATTTGTTGGTAAAATCAGGGCTGCACAACTCCCTGAGGGCAGGGCCATGAGCTTTATGTGGCAGCTGATTCCCTTCCAGGGCCCCTCATGGACTTCCTGAACCTCAGTTGGCTGGTGGATTCAGGTGAGCACATGCAGCTGCTGAAGTTGTCACACATGAAATGACTACATTGTAGTTATTCATTAAAAACATTTTTTTTTTGCAACTTGTGTTGCAAAAATTGCTTTATTATAGAGGCAACCCCAGCTGCTATTGTGGCTGGTTGGTTGGCTGGAGGTGGCTGTGTGAGCCAGAAGACCCTGTCCATGGGCAGGGTGACAGTGCCCCAGCCATCCTGCACAGGTGCCTCAGCCCCCACCCCGGGGTGCTCCAATCCACCACTCACCCAACCAGCACATGGCAGCACAGACCACAGATTGCTGCCCTCAGTTCCTGTGTTCATGGTAGAAAATTGATTTTACTGCAGTCCTGAATAAGGTTGGGTCTTCCAGCTTTTGACATTGCTAGGTGGTACTATCTGGTGTGTCCACTGAACATCCTCTCCAACTCCTTGTCCTGTTCCCAGGTGAACTGGAGCTGTCCCACGAAGCTCCTGGCCATTGTTTGGCCAGATGCCCGTGAAACAGGGGGTGCAGCAGAACAGGGGTACTCTGAGCATGGCTCCTCCTAAGCAAAGAAGCACAGGGAGCAGGGTGGGCAGGCCCCACTCAGCAAGGCAGACTCTTGGTCTGAGGAGGTGGGAAGCACAGCCTTCCCAGCACTGTGCCTGAGATGAAACCTTTGCCTGTTTCTGTGGCATGCTGCCTAAAGGAAGCCATAGAGCAAAACTATTCCTGAAAATACCACCTGTGTGGCACGTTCCTTTCCAGACCCTGGGGGATTACAGGACATTCAGGAAAGCTGGGATTCCCGCCGTGGGGCCACCAGCAACTTTCTCCTTTACTACCAAGAGGGCAGGTGGCTGCATTCACCAAGGTCCTCCTTTCCTCCTTTGATTCCTCCTTTGATCCAACTCAGAGAAGACGTCATCCCTGATGCCTCTTAGGCCCCCAGGTAGGACTTCAGGACAGGACCGTGGGACTGGTCTGTGGGACTAGTCCCAGGCATTGGATCTCATGGCAAAGTGATGTGGAAGCTTCTAGTCTGAGGCATGTAAGGGCTGGTGTGAGTTCCTAGTCTGAGGCATGTAAGGGCTGGTGTGAATTTGCTAAGTTCTTTTTTTCCTTCAGAGTCACTCAAGTGGCCACATATTGAGATAAATGCAGTCTGGGCCACTGAGTAGCCACAAGGAGCTACTGGAGTTTCTCAATGCTGATGAGTGAGAAAATCCACTTCTGTTAAGTCACTGAGATTATTTTTCACTAATGCAGAATCCAGCCTATTCTGACTAATTTAGAAGCTATTTACCAGTGTTCTCCCAAGTGATATACCCAATAAATCTATGTTTCTCTGGGAACACAGTCAGTAGGTTGAAATGAAATTTACTTCTAGGTGATATACTATTGGAGGATGCTAGGGAGTTATTCTAGAAAAGGGAGATGGTGCAGAAATAGGGTTATTGGTAAATGACAAACAGAGCAGACTTGGAGAAAAGGCAATGAATTAACCAGAAGTTCGGTCTGGAAAATTCCCATACAAGAAAAGGAAAAGAAGCCAAACTTACAGATTCATAGGACAATAACTTAGGAAGAAGGAGATGAAGAAATCTACACAGACTTATAATCCATTCTTGTGTCAAGGAGGAAGAGAAAGCAAAAAAGCAAAAACACGCAGCACATTAATGATCACGGGGTGTCTCAGAGTCCTAGGCCCTCCCGAGAGAGAGAGAGGACAGAAGCAGAGTGAGGGGCACAGCCAACACCCCATCGGTGGAGGGTGTACTTTGAGACTGAAAGAACACCCTCTCCTTAACCTGCTCTGACAGACAGCAGCTGGAGTGACGGCTGGAGAGTCTGCCCAATTATCTGCTTAACCCTCGTATTTTGTAGATGCAGTTCCTTGTCACTGTTAGGAGGTGGCAAACACAGGATAGCGGGTGTCCCCTCTCTCCACCCTCCAGGTCGGAGCACTTTTCCAATCTGCTTTCTGATTTCTGCACCTGGATTTTCCACTCTTGCCAATGGGCCTCTTTGTGGCGCAGGGGTGTGCTTGTCACGGCACAAACTCTAATGTAACAAGGAGAGAAGACAGCCAGCATTTTTTTCCAGAAGAGATTTTGGCCTTATCTAAGATTATCTGATGGTTTACCCCCCATTCTGATTTCAGAATTTCATTCAAAACTTAGATTTTATACTTTGTTAATCCTACACACTGTATTTTGGGATTAAATAATGATTATTTTCATTCTTGGAACTTTACTTGTGACAGAGGATACCTAGAAGAAGTAAGGTCTGAAAGAACGAACGTCTTTTCACAGAAGCCCCAAGGACACACCTACAAAGTCCTCCCTGCGGTGACTCAGCTCTTAGGAATTTGTGGAAACTTAACTTCCTGGGATCTGGAAACTAGCACTTACTTCCGCATTTATAAAAGCCCACAATTCTGCAAAAGCCCGAGCCCACCTTCTCCAGCTTCATTCAAACTGACCAATGAGAAGGGTACCCAAGGATGAGGAGCTCTTCACTGGCAATAAAAGGGAAAAGAGAGCCAGCCGGGGAGCTGGGCCATTTCTGGGCTCTAGTCCACCATGACACTGCTGGCTGAAATAAAGCCCTGGCTCTTGTAACATGAGTGTTTGTGTGTTCTTTCTCTTTATCAGGTCTCGCCTTCCTGCAACCCTTGTTGATTGTGAAATATGAGACAGCAGGGCTGCCTCGACTGTAAAAGTTGAATGCTATATAAACTACTCTTGAGCTGAACTGCAGGGCCACAAAGTAGGTTGACGGTAATTACTTTGGCTCAACCTGGAGAACTATGAATGATTTACTAATAAATCTGCAATAACGTAATTTACACATGATGACAATTAAGGTACCAAGACAGCCTCAAGGAGTAAATATTTTATGAAGTGAATCAGCCATGCAAGGTTCATTCATGAATGTTAATTTGGATCCTAAGGTTAAATTCATGTGTGGTGTAGAGTCAGTTTATGCTAAGTGATCAGCTACATAAAGAGTGACGGTGCAGGGTTTGGATTTTAATTTACCTGTTGTCTCTTCTTATCAAAAACATGAACTCAACTCGTCACAGTGAAGAAGCTCTTTTGCTCCTAAGAGGAAACAGGTCAGTGCTCTCCTTGGCTGATGAGAATCTTCATTACAACAACCCAGCATTGAAGGGACATCAGCTGGGTTCCATCATCCACAGATGCTGAGTAGCAATTTCCTCACTTACATGAAGTTGCCTGACATCAAGTGTGGTAGGAGAATAATATCCCTGTGAGGATGTGCAGGTCCTACTCCCTGGACCCTGTGAGTGTGTCCCTTACGTGGCAAAAAGGATTTTGCATATGAGGTTAGGTTAAGGGTCTCCTAACCAGGTGAGGAGATTTATCCTGGGTTTGCTGGGTAGGGCAGTGGAATCACAGGCGTTCTTAAAAGTGGAAAAGGAGGGGAGGAGAATTGAGAAGGAAGTGCTTCTAGGACTGGACCCACTATAGCTGGTGGAAGGTGGGGAAAGGGCCGGTGCACGCAATTTAGCCTCTAGTACAGGGGTCCTCAAACTTTTTAAACAGGGGGCCGGCTCACTGTCCCTCAGACCATTGGAGGGCCGGACTGTGGGCCTTGGGACCAGTTGGCTGCTAAGCAGGACAGGCAGTGGTGGCAAAAACACCTGGCAGGCTAGATAAATGTCCTAGGTGGGCCTCATGTGGCCCATGGGCTGTAGTTTGAGGTTGCCTGGGGAGATGGAAAAGGCAGGGGAATACATGGGTTTTTGGACGTGATAACTATTTCTCCTGAGCAGATGGGTTAGAATATAAGCTTTTGACACATCTGGTGAAATGGGGACAGTGGGCTGCATCAGGCTCTGAAGACACCCTACCAGCCACAGGGCTGCCTCACAGGAATTGTTTCCCATGGGCCTGTGGGCAGCTCTGTCCCATCTCACTCATCCGATAAGCTGCTCGGTTACCTTCAGGAAAAGTGAGGGGGGTAGAGAGCAGGCCCAGGTCCCTGCTGCAGAAGCCCGTGATTCACATGAGGACAGGGGTCTGTGGAGCACAACTTCCCAATTGCTTCTGCCGTTGACTCCAGCTGAGTCTCCAGTGGCTAAAGCAGCTCCTGTAACATAGAAGGAGCTCAGTAAATACAGGTCAATGAATACGGAATGGATGTGTTATCTTCCTCTTCTTTATATCTGTTCCTCTCGGAGACCCGACTTAAACTTCCAGAGGTTGGGTGATCACTGAGAGGCAGAGCTGGGATTCAGGGCCATGTTAGCCTGGGCACCTCCAGCTTCTCCTTTGGAAAGAGGCACTGTTGGCTGGAAGGCACTTCCCCTTGGTCACTGCAGGTCTGAATTAGGCTGTGTCTGTAGGAGGCAGCTCCTCCTCACAGGCCACAGACAACCCAGGTGTCTGCGCAGGGTTGGACACCCCTGTCCAGATATGCAGCACATGCTATCAAGTCACCTTGCTGCTGCTCTGGCCATCGTGACACTGAAAGGCTAATGTTGGGTGTCTTCATTTTTCCTTTGATCATATAACATTCCTCTGAGGAGCTCGCCTTCTTTGTAGCTATTATTAAAACAATAAGGCCCACATTGGGGGAAGAGGTGGGAAAGCCATTGGCTGTGCTGTTACTGACACACCTCAGCATTCTGAGGACTCACACCCAGCCCAGCACCGTGCCAGGTGTGTAAACTAGCATATGTCAGGCTCTTATTTCCCAGGAGAGTTCACCTTTGTACCTTAACCAAACTGGAGGGAATGCTCCGGAGAACACTCCTGGGTCTGCCACCAACAGGCAGTGAGTGTTGTGTCTTGAGGAATTTTGTTGGCCAGGAGGAATCACCAATTCCATAAAACTATGGCAGAAGTTTGCTTTGTTAAACACTTTAATGTACAGGCCCACTCTCCTGTGTCAACACCCATCTCTGATCACAAGCCTTTCAGCAGTTTCTTGGCAACAAAGTTAGTGGATTGTCCAACTTGGTGGCTGTGAGGCGTATGGTTCCCATTACACCATGCAATTCTTTAATGATGACTGATTTCTCCCCGTTCCAACCCTGGAGAGGAAGCTTTTGCCACCCTCCCTCCACCGTCTTAGCCAGAGCCCAGGCTCCTCCTTTGTGGCCCCTAGTTACATACCCCATCTCCTTCCAGTTTCCTCCTCTACTCTTGCCATGAAGTTTAATAGTCTCCATAAACTTTTATCTCGCGTTTCATGTGGCTGCTACTAAATCTCTTGTGCTGTCATTTTAATGACTCACTTTTACACCTTTTCCAATTGCTCTCTGGATCTTGATGGAGAGAAGTGGTCCTGTCAGCACTGTATCCTGTTACAGCACACGGCGTCAGCTCAGAGGAAGCATTTCAGGGCCAGATATGCAGAGTCCTTCTGTCACAACGCCTTGGGGCTCCGGTCTCCACAGACTTGAAGGTGTGGGGGATGCTGTTCTGGAAAGGTGTTCCAGATCCCAAAGCCTGTCTCCTGGGACCTGAACTGAGGCTGCAACCACTCGCTCGGTGCTTGCTAGGTTTCTTTCTAGTCACATATTTTGGTGGGTCACATATACGTGCTTTTGTGTCCCCACTAGGACTTTATACTTTTCTTTGAGAGAGAGGCTCTTGCTGTGCTGCCCAGGCTAGAGTTCTGTGGCCTCAGCCTTGCTCACAGCAACCTCAAACTCCTGGGCTCAAGCCATCCTCCTATCTCAGCCTCCCATGTAGCTGGGACTACAGGCATCTACCACAACCCCTGGCTAATTTTTCTATTTTGAGTTGATGGGGTGTTGCTCTTGCTCAGGCTGGTTTCAAACTCCTGAGCTCAAGAAATCCTCCTGGCTTGGCCTCCCAGAATGCTGAGATTATAGGTGTGAGTCACCATGCCTGGCCTGACTTTACACTTTTTGATGAGAAGATCTACAGCTTCTATGTTCAACACTGTGGCACCTCGCATAGTGAAAGAACACTGGGGACCTCACTGGGGGATGGTCAGGCTGAGTGTCAGCTGTGCTGTGCTGTGGGGCTCACTGTGCCCCAGGCTCTGTTGGGTAACTAAGAGGAGGCAACTCCCTTAGAGACGAGGGTGCTGCTGATCTGGTCAATCCAATAGGTTTGCCAACTACGCTACTAGGTATTCAACTCCAGAACTCGTCAGGTCTACCCCATAGCTGGTTAGGTCAACTCCAGAACTAGTCAGGTCTACTCTAGAATCTGAGGGGGTCTTTGATTCAGGACTTGATCTGAGCTGCTGAGTGTCAGCAGGCATTAATCCACATGTCACTGCACTCTGCTCACCACCAGGGCACTCACGGAGAGCTGATGACAGTAGCATCTGAAGGTAGTTAACTTTAAGACAGTTCTGGAGTTGAAACTGCATCCTTCCAGTTACGTTGTTTATGCATTACAGAGTCTGAGCTGCTTTAGGCCAGTTCCGTTTTCTGATAGGTATTTGGTTCCTTGTCCCCATTGTCCTGTGTGGCCTGTGCTGTCTCAGCACTTCACGGGGCAATCCCTCTCTTCCTTCAGAGTGTATAAAAAGTCTGTATTTTGCAAAGGATGTTATTGGTAGGAGTCAGATAAAAAAGTTCCCCCCTACCTGGCCTGTGAAATTCCTGGTTAAATGTCCTTCTACATGGCAGGATTTCCTGGAGGTCCCAAGACTCTGATACACATTGTCAGGGCTCCCTGAGCTGGTGGCCCTGTGACAGGCATCAGAGCAGCTGATGAAGACAAGAACTCAACAGTGCTGAGAGGTTGAACCCAAGGAAGCACCGATCTTCCCTTTGTGTTTCATTTCCCTAAGAAATAGCACAGAGTTCAGGGTGAGCAGCGCAGAATTCTGGGTGAGCCGTGCAGAGTAAAGGGCGAGCCGTGCAGAGTTTGGGGTGAGAAGTACAGAGTTCAGGTGAGCAGTGTGGAGCCATGCAGAGTTTGGGGTGGGCCGTGCAGAGTTCTGGGTTAGCAGTGCAGGTGTGGGTCATCTTGGTACTGATGATAAAAGGCACTGGCAATTTGAAGCATCTGGAGCCACAGAGTGGTGGGAAGTGCTGGACCTGGGCCAGAGGCTGGGTTCTGGAACAGTGTGGGGACCGTTCCTAGGTTCCTACTCTGTACCCGGTGGGAAGGTCACTAAGAAGTGCCTGAGGGAGCCTCTGTCATGCAGCCTGATAGACTCTTGGGATGATGTGTCCCCAGTGGGGCGGTCCCGTTAATCTCCTTGTCACTGTCAATGGTCATGCCTGGAAAGTCACTCATTGCTTTTGAGACAGGTGCTGAACTCCCCACACTTGTTGGTCTTCCAAGTGGATTCCGGCATAGTGGAGCGTTTCCCCACCACAGGTGACTGGAGTTTGCTCCGGCACCTTCCTGTGACTAGTGTCCCATTGCAGAGCTGCCATCTTTCTATCTGCAACTGTTCAAAGTTCACAGTTCACATGCCTGCCCCTTCCAGAACACAGATTTCATTGGTAGTATTTCTTTTGATGTCTCTAAGAATTTGGACCTGTGCCTTTCCTCTAGCATTCCTTCGTTTTTCTAGTGTCACCTGCAGCATTCTCTGTGTGGTCAGCTGTCTGTGCGTGCTGTCAGGTAGTGGGTCCAGCTCAGGTTGGAGGAACTTTTATAGAACATCCTGAATTCCCCACTCAGCATGATTCATGGATGTTTCCCAACATCATGTTTCCTTTTTCTTTGCTTTGTTTTTTGAGATAGAGTCTTACTTTGTTGCCCTCAGTAGAGCTCTGTGGCATCACAGCTCATAGCAGCCTCAAATTCTTAGGTTCAAGCACTTCTCTTGCCTCAGCCTCCCAAGTAGCTGGGACTACCGATACCTGCCACAGTGCCCGGCTATTTTTAGAGATGAGATCTTGCTCTGGCTCAGGCTGGTCTCAAACCTGTAAGCTCAGGCAATCCGCTTGCCTTGGCCTCCCAGAGTGCTGAGATTTACAGGCATGAGCTATCTCGCCTGCCCCTAGCATCTTGCTTTCTGATACCCACCATCACAACAAAGATGCTGCAGCACCTACCGCAAATGTGTCTTCTAGTGTCCCTGCAGGTGTGTGTCTGTGTCTTTTTTTTTTTTGCAGTTTTGGGCCAGGGCTGGGTTTGAACCTGCCACCTCCGGCATACGGGGCTGGTGCCCTACTCCTTTGAGCCACAGGCACCACCCATGTGTCTGTGTCTTCATCATCATGACTTCACAGGGAATCATGCTGGATGACGCAAAAGGAAATTTTCTTTGGTCTGCAGTTTTGTTGATTCAGTAGGTTTCACACAGTATAATGCCTTTGCACTCACCATGGGGAATTGGCCGGAGAGACAGGCTTCCCACTGAGCCAGGCAATTCAGACAATTGCCTAGTCTGTGGGTCACTATTCCAACTACAGCAAGGGGTTTGCATTGGGGAGCCTGACTCAGCACGTGGAACAGATTTGTTTTTTTCCAAAGAAGTTTAAGCCTATAACTGACAGTTTATTAAATGTATTCATACTTGTAGGTTTTCTTGTTTATCTCCATCAACACTAGATCACAAAATTTAGTTGTGCAAAGCCAAGCAAGTTTTTATCCAGGCAGGATTCTACAGCACAATGGCAGAGGAGAGTTGTTTTCACAGCAGATTTCACTCATGGGATGCATTTTTCCAAGGAGCTTTTAGGAAGAATGCCAGTCGAAGTCAGTCATGCTTGGAAGTAGGTGTGGACACGCCAAAGTCCTCTTCTGTAGGATGCCCCTGAGAGGCCCCGTGGTCTGCCTGCCTGATGAGAATGGTGATCCCACACGCTGTTTGGGTCCAACCCCTTTAAGGCAACTTTCCCTAATGATGTCTGTGGATTTTGCAGCAGGGGTGTTCATCCAGCACCCAGTGGGTGGCAGACACTGTACTTAGCCCTTCATGATTCTCACAGCAGATGAATGGGGTAGTGTAAGGTCAGGGCACAGTGTCTGAGGCTTCTGTCACCAGTTGCAGATTTGGGGGTCCTCAAGGCCACCCTCAGTTTTGGTATTTTGCTAGAAGGACTCAAAAACTCACTGCAGCTGTTATACTCCTGGTTACAGTTTGTTATAAGAAGATTCGATCAGCCAGGGGAAGAGGCACTAGGGTAGAGTCCAGGGAAGTTCCAGGTGTGGACCTCGAAGGGGCCCCTCCCCGTGGAGTCCAGGAAGTGCTAAGTTCTCCAGGAAGGACATGTGACAACATGCACAGAGTGCCAACCAGGAAGCCACCTCAGCCTTGGTGTCAGGGTTTCTATCGGGGCTCAGTCACTTGGACACGGGTGCCCTCAGCCTCCAGCCCCTTCAAGGTAGAGTTGGGACCTGAACTCCCTCCATGAGTCACATTGTTAGACTGTTTGGTGTGTCCCAAGGCACCCAGGTAAACAAAAACATGTTTATCAGGAAGGATTTTCCAAGTGCTTAGAGATCATCTTCCAGAAGGCTTTGGGTCAGGTTAGACTTTTCACTACACAGGTGGCTACTGTATTTTCCATTTTGCAGATGAGGAAGCTGAAGCTTAACGAGGTTAAATAACACTTTGTAGTGGGTGAAGCTGGGTCCCAAAGCAGGAAATAGGAATTCCAGAGGTTGAACTCTTAACCGTGGTTTCTTAGAAAGATATTAAAAAGAATTATCTGTTCTTGACCAAATGGTAAATTTAGATATAAATGCACATGCTATCAAATAAATCATAGTCATATAAACTTACAGCACAGTCCTAATATTAATGGACTGCCCTTTCATCTGGAGAGTAGCAAAAAAAATGTCCACCCCAGCCGTATCCAACTGGCCAAGGCCATTCTCAACCACTTGCATGATCATCAGAACTGCCACGTCTGTGCGCTGTGCTTGCCCAAATAACTCCATGCTGCCTGTGTCTGTAGCCGCTCTGCTTCAGCCTTTAAAGTCGTCATTAACTTCATTTACAATGCTCTAGCTATTTCTGTTCTTTAATTGGTAATTCCACAACGCCAGGGTGAGACTTTCCTCCAATGCAAATGTATTTGGAGGAAATGCTTGCTACAAAACATTTTTCTGCAAAATGCGTATGAAGGCTTCTGTTTGTTTCTTTCTGCACCGCTCCCTTTGAAAAGCTTAAAAAAACGAACCTTTGTCCCTTCCCCATCAGGTGATAATTATGAGAGACTCCATCCCCGCAGGCCAGAGGAGCTTCCTGGGCCTCCTGTCTCTCTGCAGCCCCCTGCGCCGGCAAGGCAACCGTGGTCACACATGTCGCTGGGTGCACTGCTGGGCTTGGGTTTTGCAGCAACTGTTTATGTTAGCTATAGTGGCCATATTTTCTCAGCCAAAATTTGGGACACATGGCCCAGCTAGGATGACTGTACATATGGGTACACAGGACATAATATTTCTTTCCCAGAAAACTTGAGACATATGGTCTCCATATGTACAGAATATACGGCCTCTTTCGTGTCTCTTTATTGATGCATTTCTGGTCACATGAATATGTAACAATAGTAATGTGATTTTTATAGCCTCTCTGTCAGGAGCTTTGCATTTGGAAAAGATATTTGTCATTTCTGTTTGTGGTAAAATTACTTCTCAATTTAGTGTCCAGCTTTACATTACAAGTTATGTATCTCGGTTTCGATGTTCTTTAGTGAATCCATTCTCTTACTTCTATTTAGGGATCTGTGGTCTGTCTAGGCCCTTGAGAAAAAAAAGGCTGGTGCATTCATTTGTTCTGGAAATGTGGAGGAGGTTTGCTTGGTGGTGAGTGAGTAGGTGTATGGGGAGGAAGCTTTATAAAATAGATGAAAGTTTATGAAGTTATTTCTTTGCCGGGGTCAATGAAAATGGGTGTTTGGAAAGGCTGAATGAGGAGAGAGTAGACAATGGCAGGAAATGGGAAACCCCTGCTGTCCGGGCGGTGGGGGGAGTTTTTCCCCTTCTTGCCTACCCTTCAGCCTGCTTCCAGGTGCTAATGGACAAAACAAGTAAGTAGGAGGCTTGAATTCATAGCAGAGCACACAGGGGTGCGAGGAAGCAGAGCAAGCCTCCGTGACACCTGTAAGTGTTAATGAAATGTGTTTGAGTGAAGAAATACTTAGCAGAGCAATTATGACGTGCCAGTAGTCAGGGATAACCCCCAAAGTAAGCGAGAGATGATGTATATGATTGCAAGAACTAAACCAAGAAGCGTCCAGAAGAAAAGTGATTCCTTCCAGCAGTTAAACTAAACGGACACAATGCAGCTCGTCAGAAGCCAGGGGCAGCCTGCCGTGGCCACAGGCTTCCGACGCCACGTGACCTTCAGAGAGCACATGGACTCCAGGCTGGAAGGAGCAGAGAGAGTGAGGAATGCCACAGGAAACCCTCTACTGTTTTCCTCTCTCATTAGGTTGTCTTTTACTAAATATAGGCGCCATCCAAAAATGTTTTAGTTTTTGGTAGCAACATTAATTATATAGGATGTTCAGTGTAGTCTTCCTTCTCACATCACTACTGAGACACTTTCCTCCACCTTTTTCTTTCTTTCTTTCTTTCTTTTCATTCTGTGAAGGGAAACAGTCATAACTTAGCTTAAAAGTTTTGAGTCATTTTCCATTATTCCAGGATAAGGAAGAAGCAATCCTCCGGGCAGCCCGTGCTCCTGTTCCTGTGTCCTCCGCTGGACCTAGTTATCCTGAAGCATCTGTGCAAAGCTCCTGACTGTTAACACCTGGGGCAGTTTGAGTCCATTCTCATCCCAGCTGACTCCTCCTCCACTGTCAAGGTTCTGCTCACGTGCCACTTGCAAGAAACCACCCCTGACCTTCTAGTCTAGGGAAGGGCACCCTGCTCTAGATTCTTTGCTTGTGGTATTTAATAAAATGTGAGTATTTTTATCCTTCACTAGACTGAGGTGTTCAAGGTCAGAGATGTCACAATGTTTGCAGCTTCAAACTTAGGCCATTGCTTGGTATAGAGCTTATGATCTGGTCTGGAGCCTGGTGTAGACCCTGCGCTCGTGATCTGGTCTGGAGCCTGGTGTAGACCTTGTACTTGTCCTCTAGTATGAAAAATAATGCAGACCTATGCGCTCATAGTTTGGTGCAGAGGGTGATGTTTTGTTTTTACCCTTTGTGTGATTTGGAGTACATAGTCAATATATTTTCTAGAGGGAATGAACGCTCCTGTTTGCAAATTGGCTGCTTTCAGGGGCATAATCCAGGGACTGAGGCCAAGTAGGATGGAGCCGTGCTGATCTCTGCAATGCCACGTCTTACACTGGCTCTGCTTTCCAGTTCCCACCTTCCCAGGACAATGACTCAGGGAAAAAATAAATCCAGGGTTTCTATGTATTTAAAGAAACTGGCATTTATCTTCCTTGCTTTTGAAGGTTTGAGCCACCTTGATGTTCACCAGTACCCAATGTGAATAAATAGGAACCTTGGGAGGAAGCAGAGCTAAGATGTCAAGGCAGGGGAGGCTGCACAGTATTAATGACGGAGGTGCATTGGGTGTGCACTGCGCTGAGGGCCCTGCAGGCGTTAGCTCAGGCTCCCCCCAGCAGCCCTGGAAGGAGGCACTGTCACAACACACATGGGTCAGAGAAGGAAACTGAGGTGTGGAGGGAAGGCAGCTAGTAAATGTAGAGGAAGGACTTAAACCCAGTCGGTCATGTGATGAGAGAGGCTGTGAAATAAAATAAGACAGAAAGCCCAGTCCTGCTACCTCACCTGTGCTCTTGATCAGGACGCCAAACTGCTGAATCTGATGTCTTCTCTTCACAGGAGGGCAGCTGCATTTGGTTGTGCTCAGAAACCTGCAGACAGGCCTCCTCCCTCATATCAACCCATTCTTTCACAGAGCATTTCCAAACACCCAATTCATACCAAGTACTGTGGCTGACACCAGAGATACAGGAACATTCAGTTTCTAGAGGTGGAAATCCATGCACATTTATCACTGTATGTACACTAATCCGTGTATCTGCCTGTGGGCCTATCTCGTCATGTATCCAGACTCTAGGTAAAGAACAGAAGTTTCCACAGCCAGAGCTCCTCGACTAGCAGACAGAGGTTAGTAAATGAGTATCTGAAAACAGGCAGAAGGAATGCTTCCCGAGGAGTTAACGTCTGGGTCTGGAAGGAGAAAAATGCTGCAGCGGGGACAGGGATGCTTCTGCGTGTGCATGCCCTACATCAGAAAGGCCCACTGCCCTGTGGGCTGCCCAGGTCACACCGGTAGTTGGCCTGTGGAGGGCCTTCCTTCAAGGCTGGACATGGTGTGGCAGCACCTTTTCATGGACGTGAAGATGTACTTAGTACTCACCTGGGAGCAGCTGTGTGGAAGGACCCTCCAAGCCTGTGTGGCCTTGGGGATGGGCAGGAGAGGGCCAGTGCGTGGCTGTGGCTGCCCACTCGCTAGGCAGTGATCACTCACCCTGGGCCCACCGGCGCCCTGTGTCGGAGCCCACTGTGAGTGATCTCCATGTAAAAGTGGTGAGGGGCCGCTGGCCCTGTTTCTCTAGCTCATTAATTCCATTGTGGGTGACTAACAGGTCCTGAGCTCCCCCCAGAAACCTCTATGGGATCCAGGAAGTTTGACCTGCTGACCTCTCCAGCATCCTCCTCAAGGGTTGCTCTGAAATGACCCCAGACCCTTCATGTGGCCCCCAGAGAGACACAGGGAACATGCACATATGTGACGGGCTGGCCGAGCATCCGGAGGCCACCTGTGTCAGGCAGGGTGAGGAGGCACCCTGCCTTCTCTCTTGCTTGGTCTCCTCATGAATTCCAGCCTTTATCCTTCTCTTTCTAGCTTCTGTTCCCAAACCCAGACGACAAACTCCCCACTGTGCTCAGCAGCAGGAAAGGCATGTTTTCCTGGGCCCGCTTTGATTACCGCGACCAATTCTTATTTTCTCTTCTCATGAAAGACAGGCGGAAAAGTCCAGGCTGTGCTCTGCCTGTGCACACACATCTGTGCGTGTGTGTACACACGTGTGGACAATGTGTGTTTACACGTGTGTGCATATGTAGCCAAGAGGCCACATTTTGAAGTGGAACTGAGTTTTTACTCCTTTGAGAAGGATCTCAGAGAGGCAGAGACTCACGGCAGGGAAATGACTGTGGGGTCAAAGAATGGAGGAAGCTCCCAGCAGCTCAGGGCAGCGCTCCCTGGGCCCTGCAATCGGGGCCACCCTGGTGCTGCCCTCGGCCCCCTGTGGGGTTAAATGCCTGGGCATGGGGGTCAGTGTTGCCACGTTTTCCACCTCAGCAGGCTGCCCTGGGTGCAGGCCAAATGCAACAGTGTCTGTAAACTGTTTAGAGCATTTCTGACTTTAGGCATTACTAAGGGACGTCGCCGTCATGTGGCAGGTAAGTGCATGTGCCTGGCCGTGGATCATCAGGCTGTGTGATTGTGACTAACATCAGTAACCTCTCTGCACCCCAAAGGGAGCCAGTGGTAGTTGCTCCCTCACAGTGGGGGGTGACCTGTGTGAAGCCCTGTAATGTCCCCTGCTATGGGGTAAGCGCTGCAGATTGTTATTGTGATGACATTAACCCTGGGGGCACAGCTTGACTTCACAGAAAGCTGACTCCTGGGTGAGTGCCCGCTGCTACAGACTCTCATTCCATGGTTTGCTTATTTTCAATCTGATGATTTTTAAATTGTTTTTTCTGGTCACAAATAATTGCTGTGCATTTTATTTACATAGCACTTGTCAGTTTATTATGGGGGTGCAGAGACAAACGAGCTATTTTAGTTCCAAAACAATATTTTTGTTCTAAAGCAGTAAAGAAGGGGGGGGATAAACCTGCTCCCAAAGCCGAGACCAGTGAGACTATGTGGGTTCCCACCGGCGCTGCCTGCCCTCACCAGTGTGGTGTGGAAGGTGGGCGAGGCCCCTCTCTCATGCAGCTCTGGGAGTATTTCAAGTACGAACTCAACTTCTCTACTCATTAATCTTGGGAACAGTGCTTGGCTGTCCCCCAGCACAGGGGCCAGATGCAAAGGCAGGCTGTCCTCTGGGGTTGTGCCATTTACAAACTAAGTGGTAGGGGCTGGAGCGCACTTCCTCGAGAGGCCAGGTCAGCTGGGCACTGATACCCTGGCTTCTTGCTTCAAGGATGAATGGCCACAGTCAGCAGTGTCTTGTCACCTGAGAGGCAATGTTAAAGAAGGCCACTTTTATTTTTTGCTTTTGACAAAAGAATGTATGTTTTGGAATCTGGTTTCAGATGCAGCATTATTTCAAGGAGCCCCACCCCCCCAAATCTGGGTGTCTGGGTGCAGAGCAGGCGACCTGGAATGAATCTAAATGGGATCTGACACAGAGAATGAAATCAGAGTCTGCTGGGAAGACTGTGAGGTAAAGATACTTTCCTTTGATTATGTAATTGTTTACCCAACTGCAGGGGGCATAAATATGAGTTGCTGTTCTGCGTCTTTGGGGAGAAGTCCAATGTGATCTCTTCTGACACGGCGTGTTCATTTTCGCAGGAAGATCCAATTTCCCCCCACTTCAGGGCTATAAATGAGTCTGCCGGCCGTGCCCGACACAGGCGCTCCTCATTATTCAGATCAGTTTTCACTTTTCTAAACTGGTCTTCTGCCTACTGCTCCTGGAGCCCGGCCAGCATCTCGGAAGAGGATTAAATAATCCTTCTCTCACAACTTCCTACATGTTGTGCTATTTTGTTCTCTCCCAAATGTCACCCTCTGCTTGCACGCACGTTTCCTCTGGGTGAGGACAGCACGTGTCCCCGTGGCCACTTCTCTGTGGATGGTCAGGCCCAGAGGGGCCACTCGCCCAACTCCCAGGTTTTCATGAGCTTGGGCCTGGGACGGTTTCCATCCCAGCCCGGCAGAGTCGCTGTTACTCACACGGGTGGGCTGTGCTTTGTCAGAAGCAGAGGCAGAGAGAACCATGGGGATAATTTCCAGGCCAGAGAGTCAAAGTGGAGACAGAGGTGGCAACTTCGGCAGCTGAGGGGAACTGCTTCAGCCTGTGGCTATTTGGGTGGCGTCTCCCTCCACTCTGTTGCACCGACGCATCCTGAAATATGTTAGAAGCCTTCGAAGTGCACGGAGGCTGCGCCAGAGACACAAAGGAGGTCACTGCCCTCATGCATTCATTAGGTGTGGAGCCGCTTAACACAAATTTCACCTGTGAGGAGAATTAAGGGGACCTTCCCCGTGCCTCTTCTACCCTGGGATGTAGAAGCTTCCCGTCTCCCATTTCTCCATCCTGCTTAAGCTTATCCCGGCAGATTCCAACCCATCAGCCTCTTTTTTTTTTTCATGTATACATTAATGCATTTGTGGGGTACAATGTGCTGATTTCATTTAGAATTAGTAACGCTTACATCACACTGGTTAATATATACCTCATCCCGTTTACTTAATTACTGTGTTAAGACGTTTGTACTTAATAGATCCGACATGTGCCCTTGCATGATGCACCATCGGTGTGATCCCACCATTCACCCTCCCTCCATCTGACCTCCCATCAGCCTCTTGACGATCTGCGACTGGGCTTTCTGCATTGCTGGGTCACTCGGACCGCTGAGTCAGCCCCTCCTTGAGCGTGTGCTTCTTCCCCTCCCTCACGTTTTCTAAATCCTGCTCCAGGGTAACAATTCCTGCCGGTGACATTCCTGCTTCTTACTCTGGCCCTCAGGTTGGGCTGCACATTGTCATCACCTGGGGACTTCAGGGCCCTCTGCAGGAACTGCCCAGCAGGGGTAAGATGCTTCCTAACAGGCAGCTGGGATTCAGAACAGGTGAGACACAGCCCAACCCTGGGCTGTGTTTGTCCCCAGCATTCCAAGAATCAAAGGATCCACAGATGGGGTTGGGGTCTTTGGTGAATATGGGCAACCAAACAGATCCACTGTGAGGCACCCAGCCTACATGTGGGGCAGACAAGGCTCCTGAGTGGGGAAACAGAGAAAGGCTTTTAGGTGGAGCCAAGTTTAGGGGGTGGGAGCAGGTGTGGGGGGCAGGGTGAGTCAGTATGTGTCCAGAGAAGGCCACAAAAGGCAAGGGGACAGTTGTGTGGCATACAGGGCTAGCGCCTAGCCCAGGTGTGTGTCCTTAGAGGGACTGATGGGGGTCACAGAGGTTGTTGGCAGGGCACTCACATGCCACTGAGATACTTCAGAGCTTCCTAAGATACAGAGTGCTGTGTAGATGCTGATTGGTGTGACTCCCCCCCCCCCCAGCAACCTGGTCAGGAAGGAAAAGAGCCCCCTGTCAAGGCAGTGTTATTCACTGTCTCGAGGGAAGAGAGGTGCCTGTGTGGTGGCCCCACCCAGCACTGCCCTGTCCTTGCAGTGCTCACCGCCGTGGTGGTGGTGAGCACACAAGTATATGTGTGCACCTGCTGTGCGCTGGCCGCTGCTCCCCACTAGATGGTACTTTCCTGAAGAGAAGGAACCATGTGCTTAAACATAGTTCCATTAAATGATTAAATTAAAATAATGCACCTTGAGTATACACTGAAAACATAGAAAAGTCAAGCAACTAAAAATAGATTCAGTAACTAGAATAATGGTTGAGAACCAGGCAACTGTGTTGGCCAATTAGGAGGTCACTGTGGCTTTATATTAAGTTTCAACAAAGCGGTGGAAGGAGAAGCAGCTTTTATAAGGTTGAGGAATTCCTGAAGGCTCAGAAAAATGGAGATAGCTCCTTCCTCCCCCCAAGAAGTGATCACAGCCTCCATTCTCCATCATTCCCTTTCCGCTTTGGGTGACCTCTAATTTCTCAATAATAATAATAATAATAGTAAGAACGACCATTTATTCACCACTCAGACTCACACTCTCACTGCAAAGACGGCCCTTTTCACTGCTCCCTACTTACTGTGCCATGTCCTGACTGTCCTCCTGCTTCTAATGTCACATGTTCAGAGTGTCTGTCTGGGTTTATGAAAATACTTCCTTCAATTTATGAATCTGTTGTTTGGAAATCTTCTTCTGGAGTAGCTGAAACGGGTATTAACAGCAAGTTGTAATCTGGTTCTCGACAAAGTTTCTAGGTTTAGATCTCCGTCCTCCCACATCCATCCCACTCTCTGCCCCTTCCCTGCTCTGGGCTCTGAGTTCAGTTCACTTAGCAGAGCCCGAGTCACGTCCCACTCAGTCTTTCTCTCCCAGCGCCTCACCTACCCCAGCCTTTCCCTGAAGGTCAGGTCGTGCCTGACCTCGCTAAGAAGTCTCCTCAGGCCACTTTGGCCCATGGCACTTCTGACATTGGCAGCACTTCCTGGCTACGGCGGGTGACACAGTCACCCTCACATTGCCATTATATTCCAAATGTGCTTCCACACTCCTGGGGGGCAGGGACCTGGTCTGCTGGGGCTGCGCAAAAAGCAGATTGCTTCCCGGGGAGTGCACCTGCCCAAGCACAGCCGCCTAATCGGGAATCTGAAAAAACTTTGTGAACCTATAACTTTGTGAACAATCTAAAACCGAAATGACCCTCAAAGGAGATGTTTGTGGGAGCACAGTGAATTTCAGATTTTCAGGTTAGGGATGCTAAGTGTAAAGGAAATATCCCCAAATTGGAAAAAATATAAAATTTGAAACACTTCTGGTGCCAGGTATTTCAGATAAGAGATACTCCTCCCATCCCTATTGTAAATAGATCCCCGGGGTTCAAACAAGTAGGAAGAGACTTGATGTAAATCATTAAAGAGGACGCGTGACAAACACAGGTTCAACATCTTCTATACACTAGAGAGCCTATCTCTGAAGATAAACAGATTGGTTTGGAGGTAGAAGTAAGAATAGCCAATGTGTAATGTAGGAAATCGTAATTATTTTAATCTTTTAAAAGTCTTTAGAACAATAAGTGTGAGGAATTTCCCAGTCCAAGTTTTCTCAAGCTGCTCCACTGACTGACACTGGGGCTGGATAACTCTCCAAGGTGGGGCTGTCCCGGCCACTGTCAGAGGTTTCCCCCTCTGTGCCAGTAGTGCGGGTCCAGCTGAGACAACCAAATTGTCTCCAGACATGGCCAAATGTCCCCTGGGTCAGGGGTAGATTGGCCCCAGCTGAGAGTCACTACTCTAGTCAAAAGTGAGACTTGAGGCCAGGCATGGTGGCTCACACCTTTAATCCTAGCACTCTGGGAAGCAGAGGCCTGTGGATTGCTTGAACCAGGAGTTTGAGACCAGCCTAAGCAAGAGTGACACCCCATCTCTACTAAAAATAGAAAATCACTCTGAACACCAAGGAAGCCCGAGCCTGTGGGGCTGGGTGTGAGCAAAGGGGAACTACACACCCGCGGACCTTCACTGCCGAGCCCTGTGTCACGAGAGGACTGAGTGCTGATGGCCTGGAGAAACTGAGGCAGGCCCAGCCCTGACATTACCGCTTAGCAATTCACTTCCCTCAGAGGCCTCTTAACTCCAGTCTCCATTTCCTCTCAGAATAACAACACCCTGCCCCAGGTCACTAGTGGAAGAAACACATGTGCGGGGACAGAATGTCCTAAAGTGCAGAGAGCTGTGTAGACGCTGTGTAGACCCCACACACGGAAACCCGGTCAGGAAGGAAGAGTGGCCTGGGAATACAGCACTGAATGTGGGCGTGAGAGCCTGCCGGACAGGCAGGGCAGAGTCACTTACCCCCGTTGTTCTGGTGCATAGGGACAGGCCAGGGCTGGTGGGAAACCACAAAAACAGGCCACAGTTTCAGCCACAGAGTGGAGACTCAGGGCGGGGGGTGGTTCAGGGCTCGTGGCAAGGTCTGTGGAAGTGTCTGCTGCCTCTGGGGGGCATGGCAGCTAAGGGCTCCCAGCCGAGTGGCTGCACAGGTGTGCTGTCAGTCAGTGGGGCCCACAGGCAGGACACTGAGGACACCTCACAGATGTCTGCCACCATGGCACCTGCCGCACCTTTCCAGAGTGGTGGCCTGTTCCCCACCTCTGTCTCATACATTTCTTTCTCTTTCATTGTGGCAAAGTGCACATAACATTGACTCTCCTTTTAGACCATTCTTAGTGTACATTACACAGTGGCACTAATTGTGCAGACATGATGCCATGCAGCTGTCACCACTGCTGAAACCTTTTCATCACCCAAACACAAACTCTGCAGCCATTAGGCAGTGACTCTGTGTCCTTTCCTCCCAGGCCCTGGTAACTTCTCACCTACTCTCTGTCTCTGTGAATTCCCTATTCTAGATATTTCAAAGGAGGCTCCTACAGAATGTGACCTTCTGTGCCCGTCACTTGGCTTTGCACTTTTGAGGATTACCCACATTGTGGCATGTGTGCTCCTTGGTACATGTGGGTGACATCACATCCCACGAGTGTGCTCTAGTTTTGCTGTCCTCTCATCTGCTGATGGACACATGGGTTCTTTCCACTGTTCAGCTATTGTGGACAGCACTGCAGTGACACTGGCTGGCATGCAGGTATCTGCTTGAGTCCATGCTTTCAATTCCTAGGATACATATCAAGGGGTGGGATTGCTAGGCCCTGTGGTCATTCTATTGTCAGTGTTTTGAGGACCCACTCTCACCTGGACCCCCATAGACACCGGGGCAGTTCCAGTTCCACAGGAGAATACAAGGAACTTTGATCAGCAGGAACATCCCAGAACATCAGTCAGAAACCACTGAGATGCGGTCACACCTTGAGGCTCAGTGCTCTCTGATTTTGGTCCTGGTACCCTTGTAATAAACCAGTCCACCTTAAGCAGCAATGAAGACCAGCTGGCATTGCCCTTTGGGGAAGCTGGCCTTGGACAGCTCTTTATTATAGAATCTCCACTATGTAAACGGTGACCTTGCCTTCTGGTCCCCCAGCCATAGAGTGACTGCAGGCCATCTGTGGCTGTTGGAGTGCCCTGGCTTGAGAGCCTGTGACATGGGGAGGCTCTGTACTGGGGAGACAGACCCAATCCAGGGAGCTGCAGGGTAACACAGAGGCAGAGAGACACCCAGGCACAGTGACCAGGGACAGCTGACAGCTGATGCAGTGGGCATGGAAGATCGCTGCCGTGTTCTGGATGCGAGTCCATCTCTCCAGGGCCTCCTTGTTCACCTGTGTAGGGATTACTGCTACCTCTTTATTTCTCTACATATTTTCCAAGAAATTCCACTACCTGATGACACTCTTGTCTCTTGCCACTACAGGCTGAAAGAGCCTAAGTGAAACACACATGCATGCATGCACACTCACACACACATGCACACTCAGGCATGCATATAATGCACACACATGCACACTCACACACATATGCATATAATGCACACACATGCATACTCACACATGCACACTCAGGCATGCATATAATGCACACTCACACACGCACACTCATGGATGCATATAATGCACACACATGCACACTCACACATGCACACTCAGGCATGCATATAATGTACACTCACACATGTACACTCACCTATGCATATAATGCACACACATACATATAATGCACACACATGCACACTCACACACATGCATGCATAGAATGCACACACACACTCATGCATATAATACACACATGGGCACACACACACATACATATAATGCACACACGGACACTCACACATGCACACATGCATGCATATGATGCACACTCACACACATGTATGCATATAATGCACACACACATACATATAATGCACACATGTGCACACACATGCACACACGCATGTAATGCACACACACGGACACTCACACATGCACACCCCCCCACATGCATGCATATAATGTACACACGCATCCAGGCATATAATACACACACATGCACACTCACATACATGCATATAATGCACACATGCATGCACATGCACACACATGCATGTACACACATGCACAGGCACAGACATTTGTGCTAATCATCTTCCTACATCTTGCCTCCCCTCGCTGAGGTACTTAGCAATCTCGGTCCTGCAGCTTCCTTAGCATCTCCTCCCTGACTAACTCAACCTCTTTGCTCCTATAAATGACTTATAGATTTATTTAATTTTTTTCTTGTAGGCTTCCGCAATATAAAAGTCAACCAGAAAGTAACACAAGCTTACAAATGCAGGCTGTAGAGAGGGTGCCAAACTGGTTAATAAAAACAAAACTAACAAAAATCTTTCCAGGGGCTGAATTTGTAAATTTGGACAAATGCCTTTAGTTATTTCTGGACCATGACAGAGAATACGTGTATAAATTTGAATAATGGATTTGGTTATTTGTTAAAAATAATGGAAAACCAAACATTACTTTGTCCCAAAATGCTAATAAGAACTGTGTTCTTTTCTCGCACTTTCTTTGAGGACAGGTATTTTGATGGGATTTGATCCCTGGAATTGCATTCCAATCAGGCGTCCAGGTCCGAGTGCATTCCTCCGAGAGCTTTGAGACTCTATGTGGATGTGGCTGCCATGGACCCAAGTCCGTTATTTTATTAGCTTTATTCATTGCAATCTTGTTTCTTTATCATGTAAACCAGAATAAGACTACTTCTTTCTGCTACACCCAAGATAAGGAGGACACCCAGCATCCTGGGCTCACTAGAAGTGAGTCCCTGGATAGATATGTAACTGATCTCTCTCAGCCTCAGTTTCCCCCAAATCTGTCCTGGGATTAATAATACCCACTGCATGGTTCCTGTGAGAGGCTTACTCAGCAGATATAAAGATACATATATCTGGGCCAGCAGACCTACTTTTATTAAGAGTTACTGCAATGGGGGCGGTGCCTGTGGCTCAAAGGAGCAGGGTGCTGGCCCCCTATGTTGGAGGTGGCAGATTCAAACCCAGCCCTGGCCAAAAAAAAAAAGTTACTGCAATGCTAGTGCTTGAAAGAAAGACAGAAGGAATTCACATAAGCCTCAGAAGTGATGGTGTGGAGCTTAACCTGGGGTCCATGGAAGCCTTCAGGGTGTCTTTGAACTGCTAGAGAGACAGATTGTAGCTTTCAACATATTCTTAAAATAATCTGTAAAAGTACAAGAATCACTGCTCTAGTGTTTTCAGGAAATGCTACTGCAATCCCTTATAGAAATTCTCCAATATTCACTCTATTATTAGAACCAAATTAGCCTTCTCATTTGGCATTAGATTAAGCAATGGCAATTTCGGGGGACCCCATGCTCCCAGCCTCTGGCCTTCACAGCATTTTCCAGGTAATGTGGAAAAAGTAAAATGCTTTCAACTGTTTTGGTTTGGAGAATTGGTCCTACGTGGTTGAGAAATAGATCCCTTTCTGCTGATGCTTTAACCCATTATTTGGATTTAACTAATTCTGCAAATAATTGAATATCCCCAACCAATATACAAATTGATGTCTCCTTCATAGAGATTGATTCATGGCCATTTTAGTCTGTTTCTGATCAACGTGGGCAGGTAATGAAACTCAGTCCCTAGGTGTGCAATAAATAGCACAATAAACTATCCACTCTGAGGTTTGTGTCTTTTCCTATAAAAATGCATTTGAATTCACCACAGCTGCTATTATTCTACCCAGCTGGTAGGCTAACTCAAATTCCACCTCTAACTAGGCAATGAAAGAATTTGAATCGGGTGGGTAGTTCATTATAGTATTTTATCAGTATGAATGCACTTTGGAAGGATATAAAGAGGCCATAAAATGTGTTAAAATTCAAATGGTTTAGATGGTTTTCCTGGTTATTCAAATGCAGCAAATGATAGATTGAAGCCAGAAATTTTTTTGAACTAAATATTTCCTCTCATAGACGTGCCTCCGTTTCATATGTTTGCATTTAGCAAATCACAGGCATTAATAGAATGTTTAAGAAAATGAAGGAAAAAATTCAAACCCAAATAGCTTATGTTTCTCTTTTGGCCTTTGTATAGTGCTACGGTATGTGTGTGTGTGTGTGTGTGTGTGTGTGTTTCAAACTAACCTGTTCTTCTGTATGACTGGGCAAAATAAATTAGGAGAAAATTGCTTCTTGCAGGAACAGGTGGAAATATAGATGGTTCAGAACTTTAATCTGTTTTGTTTTATTTTTCTTTTTTGGTAGACTGGCCAGTTGGAAAGGGAATGGTGGGAAGTATTCCTTCGTCTGGTACGGCTGCTGAGAACTCTCTCTGTTACAGCTACAGAAGTTTGATGAAACTGTAGGTTCCTTGAAGGCAAGAACTAAGCCAGTCAGTGTTAGGGGGACTGGGATAGCCACTTTAACTTCAGGTCGTGGAAAGTTGCTTCTTTCATATCTATTGTCTTCAGTTCCTTTCAGTTTGGTCACTGTTGCAGTGTTCACTGGTTTCGGGAGTGTGGTTGGCGTTCCTGGCACTCACACTATCATGAGTAATGGATAAATGGTATTTTTAAAATTAAGACATGACCACTATTAGACACAGTGTTGAGTTAAAATATGTCTTTTTAGGAGGGTTCCTAGCTTTACCTTTCCAATCCAGGTCAGCTCAACATCTTGAATAAGGAGTAGGATCCCAAGAGGGACTTCAGACCCATGGGCTTCTACCCTGGGAGCTCGCTGAGGGCCTCAGGCCTTCGCAGACGTGAAATTGTTCCAATTCTATCTGCTCATTTAATATGTATAGAAAAGTGTTCCGTATTCTTGAGTCCTGCTGTTGACTGATTATCCAATTAATCCTTATGAGGTAAAGGTGGGAATTGTTTTTCCCATTTTTCAAATCGAACAGACACGAGGTGGGAAGAAGGGGACTCGTGAGTTCTGCAGAGGAGTCTGTCTTGCTATTCCCCTGCCTCCCTCATCCATCAGTTAGGTAATGTCGCCTTCAAAAAGAAGAGGAGAGAATTATGTAATACATGATTCATTTCCAGTATTTAAGGCATATTTTAAATTTTTGAGGCAGTGGATGAATGAGTTCTGAAATAATGTGTCTAATTAGAAATAAAGGCCCCCCAAAATACCAGATGGATGACTTGCAGGCTTAGGAAGACAATCATCCAATGCTAAGATGTTACCACTGTTAAAATATGAATTTTGTTGAGTTTTATTAAGCTTTTTGCTAAGTAAAAGAAGCTAGCATGATCCCACTGCATTTTTAATATGATGTCTTAAATTATGACAAATAAATTGCAGTAGGGATGTTCAAATTAAGAAAAAAAAACAACTAAACACTCTTTGCAGGCAAGATACAAACTTTCTTATTGCTATACTATCTTTCTAAAATGTCCTTGGAAATAAGGGCTGAAAATTTCTGTGATTCCATAACTAAATAATTAAGAACAATTAGGCTGGGGGCGGTGGCTCATGCCTGTAATCTCAGCACTTTGGGAGGCCTAGTGGGTGGATTGTCTGAGCTCAGGAGTTCAAGACCAGCCTGAGCAAGAGCCAGATCCTGCCTCTACAAAAACTAGCTGGGAGTTGTAGCAGGTGCCTGTAGTCCTAGTTACTTGGGAGGCTGAGGCAAGAGGATCGCTTGAGCCCAAGAGTTCAAAGTTGCCGTGAGTTATGATACCATAGTACTCTACCAAGGGCCTCAAAGTGAGAATCTGTCTAAAAGAAAAAAAGAAGGAAAGAAAAAAAAGAACAATTAATGTCTTAGATTGTCAAAACCCAAACAAATATTTTATGTTGAGAAAAGTGGTTTGAGCTCAATTAATACTAAAAATTATGAATGTCAACACTCATCTGTAATAAAGTCTTCTTGTGAGGGGGGAGCTCAACTTGACACAGATATCTGAGCTTCGATCTTGGCTTATTAAAGGATGAAGGAAATCACAGTCACAGAATCCACATGTTCTCTCTGCTTCTATCTGTGCTTAGAGTCTTAAAATGCATCCGTGGAGCCCTTACACTTCAATCAGGATCTTTCTCTTTGTTTTCTTTTAAGCATTTAAAAACCTACATACATAATGTTTGTTAGAGAAAATTCAGAGAGGTCCAAAAGTTCCCTCACCATCTCCCCACCAATCAGATAAAACTACTAAGTTTTTGTACATTTCAGACTTTACAGTTCCCTTGACAACCATCACTTAAGAAGCAGAACTGGATCTGATTTGAAATACTTTGCTGGACTCTGCTCTTCTCACTCAACTTGTCATAAAGATCTTTTCAGATCCATAGACACATCCTTACCATTCTGAATGAGAACACCATTGCCGAATTTTGTAATCCTCTCAGCTGATTGCCAGTTGTTGGCCATTTGGTTACTTACAATTTTTTTGTATTGCCAATAGCACAATGGACATCTCTGTCTGCTATTCAATAATTTGCTTAAGATCTATTTTTAAAAGTGGAATTTTGAGGGCAAATGTTTGTATATTGTTAAACTGTTGGTTAAATTGCTCTAAGAAAATCTCCTAATCACTGTATTCTATGTATCTTTTTTGTATTTTTTGCCAGTATGATAGATAATTACTACATTTTATTGGTTTTGCTGTACATATTTATTAGTAAAAATACATTTTTTTACTAATGAAATACATTCATGGCCATCTATCTTTTTATTTCTCAGAGGTTAAGAAAATATACTAAGCATACTATTTGTATAGCATATCTTTTGTAGATGCCTCAACAGCTTTGAAAAGATGTAGAAATTTGGATTTTTAACGGGACGGATTTTATGACTTTTTATATGTTCTAAACTTGCAGTCTTTTCTTTAATGGAGTCTGCCTTTGAAATCAGTATTAAAATGCAATTTCCTACTAAGTTATGGAAATGGTCACCTATATTTTCTTCTAGTAATGATGTGGTGTTGATTTTTATGGTAGAAATTTTAATCAACCTAATGTAATAAAGAAGAATCAAATTTCCTCCCAAATGGTTCCTGAATTATTAAAAAATCTCTTCTTCCCTGTTTAGTGAAAACGCTTTCCTTCCTTCCTTTACTGACTCAGTTACCCAATCAACAGTGGGTAGAAGAAGGGTGCATATTTCTTCATGTGACGTAGCAGATCCTTTCTTGAGTGCAAATGGCTCACACCGGGCTCCTTGGTCCCATTCAGGCTACCAGGCCTCAAGCCCTCAGAGTCCCTGCTGGACTGAAGCTGCTTACCCTGCCACTGCCCCAGTTCGGACATTTCTGTGAAGTTGTTTCTTCTTCTCTCTACCTTATCATTTGGGCTATTTAAGAGGAACCTTTTTCAGATCGTTCCTTCCGTGCTATTCTTGTATGAGAGTTAGACTGCTTACCACCATGGAGACTTAGCCAAGAAATACTGTCTACAAATGGGAGGAGACAAGAGAAGCTGTCTGAATTCTCAGAGCAGAGTCCCTGATTAGCACCCGGCTTCTCAGCGACAGCCCAGTCTGTCTGCACCTCCCACCCTCCACGCCCTGGACTGTGTTGGTTCTGCCTGTGAGGGATGCTGAGGCAGAGAAGCCCAAGTTTCTTTGCTTGGGGGAAGTGGCATCTTCAAAGCTCCTGTGAACTGGATGAGGCCAGGCACCCTTGGCCTCTGTCCTTTCTCTCAAATATTACCCCTTATATCAGTGCCTCAGTTCCATTTATTCCTTCAGCAAATATTTATTAAGCACTGTGATGTACCTGAGATTGATCTAGGTATGGGAAATAGAGCAGAAAACAAGCCCAAGTTCGTGCACTGCTCTTGCACTCTTCCTTGTGTCACAGGTAACGATTCACACATCTGTCCTGTGGGTTTCCCACCACCTCACCAATGGACTTACCTTTCCTGAGCTCAGGCACCACTTTCCTGCTGATGTTTGGTTCCCAGCTGCACTCAGCATACACCAGAATCCAATGTTTTTGTTGAATTAAAATCTATCAGTAATGCTGCCTTTCTTATGGATTCCATCTTTGTTCTGAAACCCATCTTGTAGCCTCATGGGGCATTTGGAGAGACAGTGATGCTTAATAAATCCTTACTTCTACTATGAAGGGCCACCTTAAAGGAGCTCTCATCGACCTCCACACTGTTGACATTTGGGGTCTTCATTCTTAGCTGCTGGGGAGCTGTCCTGGGACCCGTAGTGTGTTGGACAGTGTCCATTGCCTCAGTTCACTAGGGCTTAGTAGTATCTGCCCCTGTCCCCTCACCTAACTGTTATAATCAGAAATGTCTCCAAATATCACCAACTATTCCCTCAGGGACAAATTTGCTTTGGCCAAGCATCCTTACTAAAGACTTGTGGTAAATTAAATATGGCCACAAATTTGACTCTGTACTCCTTGAGACATGAGAGGCTCTGTGTCCTCTCAAATTTGGGTGGGTTCTGTGGTCATTAGAGACCCCACTCTTTGACCATAAGTAAAAGGCTAAAGGGATGCCAGGCCAGTGTCTGAGCCCAGGCCTTAAGTGAACACTTGACCTTGGCATTCATAGAGCTCTTGGCCACGTCTTAGGAAATCTGATTATCCTGAAGCTGTGATGTTGTGAGAGTCCAAGTCATGTGGAGAGGCCCTGTAGGGTCATGTGTGTGAGTGTATGTGGGTGTGTGAATGTGAGACTGTGTGTGAGTGTATGTGGGTGTGTGAATGTGAGACTGTGTGTGAGTGTATGTGGGTGTGAATGTGAGACTGTGTGTGAGTGTATGAGTGTGTGAGGGTATGTGTGAATGTGTATGTGGGTGTGGGAGTGTGGGAGAGTGAGAGTGTGTGTTTGTGGGTGTGTGAATGTGTGTGGTGTGAGCGTGTATGTGGTGTGTGAATGTGTGTGTGAGTGTGTGTGAATATGAGTATGTGTGTATGAGTGTGTGAGTGTGAGTGTGTGTGGGTGTGTGAATGTGAGAGTGTAAGTGTGTGTGCGTGAGTGTGAGAGTGTGTATGTGTGTGAGAGAGACAGAGAGAGAGGAGGGACCCATAAAAACACCAAGGAGCATGTAGGCCCATCTTGGGAACAGACCTTCCAGCTCTACTGCCATACGTGAGGACCTATGTGGATTGGAGATGAACTACTTAGATGAGCCCTTCCCAAATTCCCAACCTACAAACTAGGAGCAAAATAAAATTGGTGTTTTAATTCTCTACATTTTAGGATGGTTTGAACACAGCAAACTTGTATATACCTGGAACAAAATTCTTTTAGAAGATAAAGCAATTCAGCCATTGATTGTTTATCATACATAAGTAACTGTTTGAGGTCATTGGTCTAATTTTCACAAGCAAAGAGCATATGGACACCAGGCCCCCGCCGTGATGCTCTGATTACTCCTCTTTCTAACACACAATCTTCATGTTTTTCTTTCATTTACCGTCTGCCTGTTGGTTGACAATGTGAAACACAGAGTTGATGAAGTGCTTTTTCCTTCCTACTGATATTATTTAGCTTTTGGATTTGAAAGTACTTAATCACAGCTAATTTAGAATTTAGAAGGCTGGGACAGCTTTCTAAAATATGCAAATCATATCTTTCTCAATTAGCATTTGATAATAATAGAATAAATGGAAAGAGGTCTTTTCTTTTTATTATATTCGCACTACATTCAAATGTAGTTAGAGAAAAAGGCGTTTGTTAAGGGAATTATGTTGCTGTAAGTCAGTGAGAGAAAATCATTAAAGGAAAATGAAATCTACCAAAAGACAAAGAATATCAAATTGTGGCTTTCAAACACCACTTTCATTTTTTTTCCTTCTAATTTGATGATTGTGCTGCAATGACCTTGCAGAATAATGATGAGTAACTGAAGATGAAAGTCCACTTAGGACGGTCCCATGAGGGATGCTGAATAAAAGGACAATTACCTGGTCTGGGGCCACAGAAGCTGTCTCAGAATCTCAGTCCTATCTCTTGGAGAATAGTGGATTAGTCCCTAGGGGCATAGAACTTTAAAATTTTAGGTTGAGTTATTCTCAATTTCAGCAGAAGTAATCTGTATTGAAACACTTCAATGAAAAAAAATAGGCAAGGCAGAGGTTCTCACTAGAAAAGTATTAGCTTATTTACTTATGTAAAGATGTCAAATATATACTTATATTTAAGTATAAAATGTATTACTTAAATAATATGCTTAAGTAGCCCAGCAGTTTGTGTGTGTTTTCAAGTTAATCCTTGTAATTCAGTATTATCGTTTTTGTCATCCCTGCTTTATAAGTGAAGAAACAGGCTGAGAAGTCAGGTAGTTTATCCAAAGTGACATAGTTAATGAATGAGAAATGCAGACTTTGGGTCCTGGTGCTCTACAGAACCCACCTCCTGCTCCCAGGCCCCTTGCCTTTTTTTTGTTTTTCTGCGCAGGATGGAAGAACTGCTCACTCTGCACAGGGCTGGAATGACCCACCCTCCTAGTCAGTAACTCAACACTTGTTATCAGCGTGTGCAGGCAGGTTAAAATGGGAAAATGGGCTTAGAGATTCGTACTAGTAAACACATCGGAGCTGCTAATGGATCTCTGGTTAACATTCAATAAAAAAAAAAAAAATTTCAAGTAAATGTTAAGGCTTTAACTCCGAGCTTCCCGGCGCTGGGGACGCCTGTGAGCCGCGCACACCGCCCGCCGCTGGGGGGCGCTCACAGCGATCGCCGACCATGCGGGTGTGATTCTCACCAGGCCGCGCTCATGAGCCGCGAGCGCTGAGCCCCGACTTCTCATTCAGCCGCTCTGCGTTGGGGCCCCAGGCATTGGTGATTTTTAAAATACCCATTTTCAAAAGTAACACCGTTATTCTGGGATCCCTTAGTTTTTTTAGCTTCTGTCTTAGGCGACGTCACCGCACGTCCCAGGGAAATCTGTGCTTAATTACGTCTCAACAGTTGTTTGCTCCGGTGTGGAAACTCGCATTTTGCTGACTTTCCTTCCTGTTTTTCAGTCTCCTTCACGACAAGATCATTTTCAGTAACAAAGTCACTGCGAGGCTGTGCCCTGCCGGTGCTGCAGGGGATGCAAATCCAATTCCACTCACGCCAGGCGCTTGCATTTCCCTCCAGCAGTGAAGGGACTGCTCACCGCCAGCCTGGGGCCCTGCCGGCCACGTCCCCGCATGACTGCTGAGATCGCGCACGTCCCACGTTCCTCTCAGATGGTCCCTGAGCACTTCATTGTCCTTTGAAAGCCAGCCTTAGTCGCACACAAATGCAGTCGAAGGAAGCACCTGTCCTCTTCGCGACCTGTGCACTTTCTTCCAGGCCCGGGAAGAGGCCTGCAGGGCTGCTGCTCTGGCCTTGGCGATCTCCAGGTGCTGGTGGTCCGGCCCCTTAGCCCCTCCTGCAGGGCCCTCCCAGCTTTGTGTAGATTTCCAGGCCTCTGTTTACTTAGGTTTTGGTGTGCAGCTGTGATACAGCCTGAGGCTTTTAAGATGACAGCACATCAAGACAGAGTTGGCCTGCCTGCTTGGTGTCATTTAGAGGGGAGTTAAACAGATGCTCTTAACTTTCTCTGTGACTGATCTCTTTGGGTATGGACCCTTTTCAGAAGAATATTTTTAAATGCGTAAAAGTGCTAGGCTTATGAAGAAAACCAATTATGCTAAAATGCAGCTAAGTATTTTAAAGAATAAACATGTGATATGCCAACATGTGCTTTGTTAATAAATGACAACATCTGGATGTGCATGGGTAACTAGGTTATTTAGAACTGGCGATGCACATTAAAGAGATTTGCAACAATTGTGATGTAAAGTGAAAATATGATTGATTTCTCTTGGGGACAAGGGCACAGGACAGCTCACTTTGGTGGCTTGCCTACATGCATAATTGAGGGAAGTGATAAAGTTTAGTTAGCGATGAATGAAAATTAAGACAATGTTTTTCCCATCTAAGGACCCAAGGTGTTCTATCCACAGTCTGTTTCCATAGACTCCCGTCTGCAGACGGGAGTTCTGTGCCCTGAGCTGGAGGGCTGCATTAGGGGTGGGGGTGGTATTTGACACCCTCCACTAGTCCCTGCGTGTTGAGGCGCCAGGTGCAGCGGAGGCCAGGCGGGAGTGTGAAGCCCTGGCTGTCCCTGTTTAGACTCTGGGCCTTTCTCCTTGAAGGACCAGCTGCCCTCCCTGCCAGAGCGCACCACTCTTTTCTTGGATGACTAAAGAAATCATTCAAGAGTGAAATGAAAATTCCTTATCTCCTTATAGGATCTGAGCTCAGTGATGAGAAATGGGAGGATGATAATTGACCAATCACACATTCAAATGAATGAATTAGACCATGGGTGCTCGGCAACAATTTCATGCGATAATTGACAATAAATAATGCTTTAGAAGGTCATCCTGCAGGGTGCCCTCAGCCACAGCAATGGGAGACTCAGAGGGCCTCTCCCAGAACTTCTGTGCTGTGGTCTCTGGGGTGGACGCAGTCTACCCAGTCTGGTCAGGAGGTGGTGGTCAGTGTCAGAACTGGCATCCCCTGAAGACCGGTGGCATTCTCTACAGGGGAAAAAGGTGACTCTGGCTTTCCCAGACCAGGAGGGAAATAAGGATGGCTGGGCATGTCATCTTTCTTACTTCCACAATGCTATTGTTTTCTGGGATTAATTACATCCTTATGACTGAAAATAGCTTCCTCTTACCTACCCCAAATTCACCAACTCTGCAGATTCAGTTCTTCACAGGCTTCCAGACTTTTATGCTCCGTTTGGTGGTTTTTTGGCTGGTTGTTCGAAAACTTTAAAGCCCAAGAATATATCTAATGTGAGCAATTTTTTTCTTATTTATTGGCATACCCCAAGAATGTAAGCTATATAAATTGGCATGCGTTTCATATCTAAATAATTTCTGGTAAAGATGTAGTTTATGTTAATCTGCTTCACTAGAGTAACCATTTTATAGTCACTATATATCCCATGATGTCATGTTATAAATCTCAAATATATGCAATAAAATTTAGGTTTTATAAAGATGTAGTTTATCATTTGTGCATCAGAAGAGTGACATGAAGCTCTGGGTTGAAAGAGCTTCTTATTTTCTCCAAAAAAGACCAGTCCTTCAAAATTGTTTGCTTATTTTACAAAGACTTATTTTTTGAACACCTACTCTACACCAGGCACCGTTTTGGGCATTTGGATACAGAGAGAAGCTTAATGCAGTCCTGCTTTTGAGAATAGAACAATAGAATAATTTCTATGTTATGAAAGAAATATTTCAATCCAGATGGCTGAGAATAAAAGAAGATTAAAACACAATATTAAATAATCTAGTTATCCCAGGGAGATTAAACTGAAGAAACATTAAATTCTTAGAAATTATTTCATAATCTTATTTTGACCAAATGACTGATACAAAAGTTAAAGCAATATTTATTGCCCATACTTGAATGTTTGCCAAATTATATAATACATTTAAGAATACATAAGATGTTTTTAATTAATATCATCAGTTAAGAATTTAACAGGATCGTGGACTCTCCCTGTGCTTCTGTGTGTGCATTTGTTGAAGATTTGTGTGAGAGCTTCTGCAATAAGTCTGAATTTAAGGATTTTTTAGGGTTTTATCCAGGAAACTTATTAGAAAGACTCTGGAGAAAAAGCAAGTTGATAATTTAATGAAAAACTTGGACGATTCAATGAAAAGTAAGCCTGAACTGTGTGCTGCCAGAGGTTTTCCTAAATTCTTCAGAGCTTATTTTAGTTTCCAGTATTTAAAAGTCAACACTGTTTTGATGTAAAGGTTTAAAGAGCTTAGATGTTTCTAACAGAGATTTAAAGAATCTGAGAAGGGGCAGGCCAGTTAACCTCAGATGTGAATTCAGGTGAAACGACTGATTCAATTTTAAGAAATATCCTAATAGCAGAAGTTGAAAAGTATTCCTTTCATGTTATCTACCACTGATGCTTAAATTAGTCTTCAAATGCTTTTATAGATCAAAGATGAGGGTTGACAACAGAGTCACCATGGCACCTCTGCTGAGTAAAATCAGAATGTGCCCACACTGTCTGTGTCCTGGTACCCAGCCAGCTAGCATGCGTGTTTTATACAGGCTGCTGGGTTGGTGCTCCTGAAATCAGTCAGTGCAATGTGGTGACATCGCAGGCAGGCTCTGGTTCCAGGGGCAGAAACCATCATGTTATACGGGGAGAGACCCAGAACTCTGATGAAGGGAATAGCCAGCAACCCGAGGTCTGAATCAGAGTAGTGAAGAGGAAATGCTTGAAGCCATACGGTTTGAAGCCCGGTGGTGTGGAGTTTGAAATAGCTGTTCTTGTCTGAGGAGGACATCCTGGAGGCTCCTGTCATGTAATGGAAAGAGCCTGGACAGAGTGGTCTGGGAGGCAGGTTCTGCCCCTGGGAGGACCCTTGCAGGGGGCTGCCACGGTTGGCGGCAGGACCAGTGGGTATTGGGGATCATGGCTTTAACCCCTTTCATTTCTCTTCCGGCAGCCCCCACGGGGAGGACCCCCTCCCTGCTCTTCTGAGGTGTGTTGATTTGTTCTGGAGCAAAACACTGGCCTGTCCAGCCTCCGAATTCTCTGCACTGCGCTGGAAATAAACCCGCAGTCTTGGCCAAGGCCTGGCGTTGCTGTAGAGAACACATCCTGCCACACACAGAAAGTGATTTACTTTTAGTAACTGTGTAATGTATTTTGGGCTTGTGTGTCTGTGAGAGACTTTCCAGTTGTGTGTGTTTGTTAATTTTAACCTTGGTTCTCTGCTGCTCTCCTGGCACAGCCTTCTTCTCGTTCTTTTATGATACTAAATGCATTAATTAGAAGGAAAGTAAGAAAAACAATAAATAACTAAAATTATAAAAAATTTCTTTTTCTCCAGTTTCCTTCAAGTCAAAGCACTTCTTGGACCCACATGTTTGAGGTGACTATGAGTTCACCTTCCTGTTGTAGGTGAAATTAGAATGTCAGCAGGATTTCCTGACTAAACAAGGCACCCAGGAGTAGTTTCCTCTAATTTGCCAGAGTGCCCTGGGGCTGCCGCAGCACTCAGGGCTTTCCCATTTACAAGGCAGAGAAGTTAACCTAGTTCACCTGATCCTTGTAAAAAGCTGGGTAAGATCTCCACTGCTTAGTTGTAAGTGAGATGCTTTCTAAGTACCTGGTGATAAGGGCAAGTTGGAAACAATGGGGTAGGAGTAAGGTGACCAGATGTTAACATTGGTAAAGCAGGACACCATTGGGGGGGGTCTACTGGCTGAGCTGTTTATGGTTAGGGACCCTCTAGTGGGGGGAGGGGGGCTCCTTGTTTGTTCCAGACAGTTTGACTCCTTCTGAGCTAAGTGTCCTTGCCTAGAAGCAAGGGAGGGAGCCAGTATCCTGATACCCATTCCACCTGGGCAACCTTGCCCAGGAGGGGAGTAGGGAGTTTACATTAGCCTCTTCATTCCCAAATGGAGTTACATTAACCTTTTCAGCAGCCAAAAACCATATATTTCCTTCCCATTCTCCCGCTGTTCCCTAGCTTGTCCTGCATTCTTTCAAAAATCAGGACTTTTTAAAAATGCCACAGGATTCAGGACAAATTATTAAAAATTAGGATTGTCCCACCAAAATCAGGACATCTGGTCACCTTGGTAGGAGACAACTCAGTGGGAAGTTGTTTTTTCTGATGTCGTGATTCCCAAGTCTTCTCCAGGTTTGTCTGGGCTTGTGCAGGCCCAGATGCTGTGGAGGAAGAGGATACCCCGTACTAAGCAGCACACCCACTCCCAGCATGCACCGAAGGGGGTTGGATCCTGCACAGACAGCAGCTTGCACTGGGGACCCTGGAGGTAACAGAGCTGGGCTGTAGTCACTGTTGACTCAGTTGCCAACTGCATTCTTCTAAGATCTCTGGGGATAGCATATACAGGAGCAGGGACTTGGAGGTTTGCAGGTGTGGGGAGGGTGACCAGATGTCCTGCTTTTGGCAGGACAGTCCTGCTTTTCAATAATTTGTACAGTGTCCTGTGGCATTTTTAAAAAGTCCTGATTTTTGGAAAGAATGCACAAGTAGGAGAACAAGAAGGGAATATATGGTTTTCGGCTGCCATGTGGCTATTTTGCCAGAATATGAGTTTTATATTATTTTTGTTAATTTTATAATGTTAAACTGTAATAATAACAAATAATTGCTGAGAAGTAATTATCGAGAACTGCTTATCA
>CAUYTI010136563.1:0-12648 GCA_963575145.1 Galago senegalensis
CAGGCGCCCGCCACAACGCCCGGCTATTTTTTGGTTGCAGCCGTCATTGTTGTTTGGCGGGCCCGGGCTGGGGATTCGAACCCGCCACCTTAGGTGTACGTGGCTGGCGCCTTAGCCGGTTGAGCTATAGGCGCCGAGCCGTCACTGCAACATCTTATGCATGGCGCTCCAGGGTAAGTCAACCCAGCTGTCCCAGGGGATTCTAAGACCAGAGACCTTTCTCTGCACATTAAGATGAACCAGGAGGAAGGCAAGGCCCAAGGGAATGGTCAGGAAGGAATTCTGCCCATCTGCAGAGGGACAACGGATCCTGGAAGGAGCAAACCTGAGGAAGCAAATGTCAGATGAACAAAAACACTATCACTTAAATTCTGACCTTGCCCAGAGTGATTAAGTTCTCACTTGTCTACCCTCTATGTTGGCTGTCTCAGAAACACCAGGACGTAACTAAGCTTTTATTTTAAAAGCATCAATTCATAACGTAGGGAAATTACTTTTAACTCTAGTAGACTGGAGAAGGATATTAGTCAGGTTCAGTCTTCTCTGCCCAAAGTGATGACTTCTAATCCTAATAATGAAATACTATTTCACTTTCAACCACAAAAAAAAAAAAATCCCTACCAAATGCCCCCTAGACAAGCCATTCCTCATTAACTTGTGATCACACCTTTAACCTTGTCTACTCACTGTTTAAATACCCTGAAGTACTAATTAAATGGAAATCAAAACCATGAATTGGTATTTTTCCAGTGCATCTAAGAACATTTCACCACTCTGGCTATCTTTTCCTCTTTTCATTTTGATTAAACTGTTTAAAGACATTCTTAAACCTTACTCTACCTTAGAAGTTTTTGAGTTTTTCTTCAAAAAGAAACTGTCTGTCTGGCTCGGCACCCGTGGCTCAAGTGGCTAAGGCACCAGCCACATACACCTAAGGTGGCGGGTTCGAATCCAGCCCGGGCCCGCCAAACAACAATGGCAGCTGCAACAAAGAAATAGCCGGGCGTTGTGGTGGGCACCTGTGGTCCCAGCTACTTGGGAGGCTGAGGCAGGAGACTCGCTTGAGCCTAGGAGTTGGAGGTTGCTGTGAGCTGTGATGCCATGGCACTCTACCCAGGGGGACAGCTGAGGCTCTGTCTCAAAAAAAAGAAACTGTCTGGCATCTGACTCTCAAATGTTAAAGAATATATATAATTGAGATACCAGAAAAACTCAAATTACGCTTACCTTAATTTAGTGGTATTCACATTTTGTCACACTGCGAACTCACCTATAAGCAACATTGCCTGAGCTAGACAACTACAAGGTGTCCTACCAGCTTATGACATAAAAATTATATATTCAGAATACCTGCTGGCTTGCATGTGAAACTATACTCTGAAACCAACTCTCTAAAACAGCAGAACCTATTTTTTCAAGTTATTTTAGTAGCATGGACAATCATGATATTTAGTCAAACCCATTATGAGACCAGAGGTCGAAACAACCACAAGTCTATCTTCAACCAATTTCTAACATGATGAACTGGGGAAGGTGGCAGTCATGAGAGAGAAGATGAAACAGCCTGTGAGTGACGAGAGGCATCACAGCTACACAGCATGTTCAGAGGCACGTCATTCTCGGTCAGTATCAGGAAATACCTTACGGGAAAAAGAAATCTCCACACTAAAAACTCAATAAGGTGCAGCATTAGATAATTTAAGACTAAAGAAACAGCAACTTTCTATGTTTTTAATCCCTTTAAAAACGTTAAAGCTTACTTAACAAAAGTATTCAAAGAAAAAAATATTTCCCTACCTATAAATAACAATGGTTTCTAGAAATCAAATTTTGGCTAAGACTAAAACTCTGAAATTAGAATTATCTTGTACGTAGGTACAAAACATAATCAGAAACCTGTGAAACCAATTAAAGAATGTATGCCACTGCTTCAACATATACACACAGGAAAACATAGACAAAAGCCAGCTACCACACTTCATTCTTTAATCCTTTCCCATCTATCTTTAAATGTAGGCTTCTCCTACAATGGGCCATCCTCAGCCTCCTTTTATATATAGCTTGTCTCAGATTTTATCTTCTCTTATTTTTATCTCTGATCAGTTACTATGCAAACACTTTTGAAACCATTCTTCCTTTCCATTGCCACTGTCCAAGTCAAGTTTCTATCTATTGCCTGAGGTCTTACTCACCATTACAAGCTAACTGATACCTGCTAGTTGCCTCTTTGCATTCTAAACTAGCCACACTGCTCTTCCTAAAACACCACCTTAGCCACAGATCCTATTTAAAAGCCTTCAATGTACTTTATCCCACTAGCAAAATGGAGCCAAACATCTCAGCCCTACATTTTAGACGCTTTTTCATCTCGTCTCCTTGTAACCTTTTAACTCTACTTTCTACTCCTCTGACCTAGTAACCTTTGCTCTAACCATACTGGTTTATTCACTATATTCTGAATAGGCTGAGTGGTTTCTACGTCCTTTTCAAACACTATGTTTTTTACCAGTCCACAACACCTGACTCTACCCGCAATCTACACGAACCCAGAAATACCCAATCCATCTTATATCCTACACCTTCTGCAAAGCCTTCTCAGAACCCCGTAACAGCAATGTTTTCTTCCTCTGAAACCATACAGCAATTACTGCCTAGATTATGCAAATAATCATGAACTGCCTACTGGCCTCTCTTCTAGTTTTGAAATATTGGGTTCTATATGGTTACAAAATCCCCAGGAGCTTCAATCTTATTGTAGGAAAAAGCATACTGAAGTCCTTATTTATGAATGAAATTATGTGATGTCAGATTTGCTACAAGTAACAACGGTTGGGTCAAGGGCAGACCACACGTTCACAACTGCGTAAGCTGGGTAGTTGCCACACAATTCTCACTTTGAAAACTTATATAATAAAATGTTGAAATGTAAACATTAAAACACACAAGATTAATATTTCCCCTGAAAGTAAGAAAGCCATTTATAAATAGTATCAAAACTTGGGATAAATAAATTTGAGCATTAAAGATGGGAGGTAGTGAATTATTTTAAAATATGAATAAAGAAAAATTTACTTGCAATTAGATTATTGATAAAATATGATGGCATTTCTCCTTTTCCCTCATCATAGATGTTTAAGGAATCACCACAAAATTTTGTATAATAAATAACTCACAAGTATAAACCAAATTCTGTGCCAATTGTTTTCATTCCTAAAACTAGCACATATGTAATAAAAAATACATGCAAACAGCATATAACTGAAGCTAATTATGTTGTCTCTACATCATAGTTTGTTAAGAAAAAGATAAAAAGCCAAGGTGATCAACTAGACTAGGATATGAAAAATGAAGGAAAGCAAAATTCTCCCTAAAAGTTTCAAAATTTCATCTCACTGCCTTAAAGCATTTGCTTTCTGTGGAAGTAAAAAAGAAAAACATTGAGTTGAATTAGGGGCTGGATACTATCAAAAATTAAGTATGCCTTAGCATTACTGAAAAATGTAATTGAGAGGAAGGGGGTGGATACAATGAGATAAGACTGGGCAGGGGCTGGTGACAGTCAGAACTGAATGACAAGTACACGGGGATTCATTTTCTATCTACTTATGAATATGTTTGAGGTTTTCCATAATAAAAAGTGTATGTGATAGCCAGGCGTTGTGGTGGGCACCTGTAGTCCCAGCTACTCGGGAGGCTGAGACAAGAGAATCGCCTAAGCCCAGGAGTTGGAGGTTGCTGTGAGCTGTGACGCCATCGCACTCTACCAAGGGCAATCAATAAAGTGAGACTCTGTCTCTAAAAAAAAAAAAAAAAAAATTGTATGTGTATAGAGAGGTGTGTGTGTGCACACCATGCAGAGAAAAACATACCCCAAAACAGACTGGAAAATACTATGTCAAAACATTAATAGTGTTTTTCTTTGGGACTATAATAATTATTGCCATTATATTTCTATATACCTTTATATTTTCCCAATTTTTAACATGGGTTGCTTTTATAATCAAGAAGAAAATAGATATCTTTTTAAAATCCTGACAAGTGAACCTTCATAAACTAAGATTTGCCCCAGTCTCATTTCAAAATACTGTAAATCTTCTCATAATTACCAAGCACACGCTTCTATTTATATTGGCTAATGAAGTGATGAGAAACAGAGGTTTTAGTGATCTACTGACCATCTTCTACAGACTAAACGGATTTAATTTGAAAAAACAAACAAACAAAAAAAAAACTCCATGCAGCAGAATTCTTACCCTCAATTTACAGTTAAGGAACTAGAGGCTTCCAGAAATGTTATCTGTTCTAGTTAAAAGACAGTAAAGCAAGATTCAAGCCTTAATCTTTTGAATCAAACGTCCCCATTCTTTATTTTAAACCAGGGATACGAAGCGTGGTCTGTGGACAGGGTTACTGGTCCTCAAATAAGTACAGAAGCACGGAGAACACACTTAGAAACTGCTGTGGTAATGGACAGGTAAGTTTATGACTGTGGAATACAGTAATAAAAAGTGGCAACGTGTACTTCTGTATGTTCACTTTTACTTCATTTTTCTGTTATTTTTTAATGGCAACAGCTTGAGACTCTGTCTCAAAAAAAAAAAAAAAAAAAAAAAAAGAATTTTAAAGACATTATTCCTTGCTTTACCCATGGAGTCTTCTAGTGCAAAACGAACAAAGGGAAAAAATACTAAGATATAGTAGTCAAAGAAAATCTTTTAAATGATGCTAAGCGTTCAATTTTAAAATCCAGTTTTCAATTTTATTAATAATTTTATATTTTATAAAATTATTTATATAATATAAAATAAATTTATATTCTATAACTCTAATGCACATAAGCTCCCAAACAGATAAGTTTGAATTTATATTATAATGAGAAAGAAGACAGGGCAAAATTGTAACAGCTACAAGACACTCAAATTTCATTTTATTCCATACTTTTATTACCCTTCCTTGGGAAGCTTTAGCTTTTAGAAGTTCTGATGAAATTAATAATTTTCCTAGTTATTTTCTTACTGAAAATTATCAAAAAGCTATAATAAGCAAGAGCTATTAAAGACTTTCATATACCAAATCAATCCACAAAATATGAGCTGATGATTTATTTCTAATTCATCATGCAGGTCTTAAGAAGATCTCAATACGAGACAAATTCGTCCCACTACAAAATTAAAAAAAAAAAGCATCACCTCCTCTATATATCACCTGCTTCTGATCCATTAAATCTAAATTATGAAAAGTTTATGACCGCATAGCTCACCAAAGAAATTTTTAAAAGCAATTTGAAAAAATCATGTCCATTTCTGTTACCGATTATTTTTAGAACGTAGATGTAGGCATCAGTTCCCTTACAGCTGTGCCTACTTCCTCTAGCACAGGTATTGTGGGTGTTGTGGCAGGTAAGACTTTGCATGATTCTAAAAATCAGATATAGAACAGACGGCAATGTTGGGCCCTAATAAAAAATTCCACATCACTGAAAGATGTGATGACATAGCTGAGGAAGATGTATCAGGGCACAATTTCCACCCCACCTTTCTGTCCTTCATTTCTGGAACCAGGCTTCACTTGGGCAATGGCAAGAGAGAATAAGAATAAGCTCTTAATAAATGCTGAATGTCTAAGTCAGACATGGTGGCTCATGCCTGTAATCCTAGCACTCTGGGAAGCTAAGGCAGGTAGATTGCTTGAGCTCCAGAGTTCAAGGCCAGCCTGAAAGAGCCAGACTCTGTCTCTGCTAAAAATAGAAAAAATAGCCAGGTGTTGTGGTGGGTACCTGTAGTCCCAGCCAACTACTCAGGAGGCTAAGGGAGGAGGATTGCTTGAACCCAGGAGTTTACCGGTGCTGTGAGCTAGGCTGATGTTACTGCACATTAGCCCAGACAACAAAGTGAGACTCTGTCTCAAAAAAATAAAAAAAAAGAAAGAAAGAAACAACAAAAAAACCCAGTTAAACCATCTGCTTGCTGCAGGATTCTAACTCTTCCCTTACCAGCAGCACAACCTCTAGAATATTAACTTTTCCCTGTGCTGACTCCCCATCTGTGAAATGAGATAATTGTACTTTGCCTCACAGGGTTCTAAGGATGCAACATGATAATCTATGTGAAGCATTTAGCAAAATAATGCTAATAGCTGCCAAAACTCTGAGAGCTACGTCATGAAATATATGTAGAAATAAGACGCTATAAGCTATTCTACAGTCAATGAAATTCAAATATTGATTTCTTACTTGTGCCTGTGCACTGTGAGCATCTTATTTACTATTTTCATTTAATCTCTTAATAATCAAAATTCCCAAAAAGGACTTTCTATCTCTACCTTAATGATAAAAATTAGAAACTTGAAAATGTTTGGCCGAAATAATAAAATACCTTGACCAATTTCAGCCCAACACAATACCACAGGTACTATGCAATATAAAGAAAGCAAAAGCTAACAAGTCAGTCAAAGCTATTTTACAAAATTTCATTTTATTTTATTTTATTTTGAGACAGAGCCTCAAGCTGATCCCCTGGGTAGAGTGCTGTAGCATCACAGCTCACAGCAACTTCCAACTCTTGGGCTCAAGCAAGTCTCCTGCTTCAGCCTCCCAAGTAGCTGGGACCACAGGCGCCTGCCACAAGGCCCGGCTATTTTTTTGGTTGTAGCCGTCATTGTTGTTTTGGTGGGCCCGGGCTGGATTCGAACCAGCCACCTTAGGTGTATGTGGCTGGCGCCTTCTCCACTTGAGCCACAGGCACCGAGCCAATTTTACAAAATTTTAAATGTAACATCAATTGGTAAATAACTTATTTAATATCTGTGTGTTCAGCACTGCGCCAGGAGGAAGGAAGACAGCTATATGAGAAAGCCACAGGTTCTACAGAAAAAAATATGAGAGTATAAAGGACACCAGTTTTAACTGCACAGGATAACCAGAAAGAAGAGAACACGGGGAAGAACTTCCTACTGAAAGCCAAGAAGACTTTAACATGAATATATAAGAATTAACAATGATCACATTCCCTCCCCTGGCCCACTTAACCACTTTTCACCAAAGACTATTTGGTCAAGTCTTTCTTTTTTTAAAGGCATGGTGGGGGTAGTTGAACTTTGACATCGTCAGTGAGTCAGAATTCATGCCCTCAAAGCACATATTAGTATTTAGTAACAAATGATACGCCTCTAAATGTTTTCTGAACCTATGTTAAGTTCAGCCAATACAAATGGAATTACTTAATGAACTGTTTTCCTTAACTAGTCCGTCAACATACCTAGAGCTTCAAGAGACCTACATGTTTCTGGAACTGAATCCTTACAACACTCTGAGGTGCAGGTACAGTCAAAATCGTTTTACAAATAGGGAAACCAGCACTGGGAAGGTAAGCGACATGCTCCAAGTTGCACGCTGAGGAGAGCGGAGTTAGGATACAGTTCACACCTATTCTCTACTGCCTTCCCCAGCAGCTTCCTTGTGCATCAGTATCACTCATAATTGTATAGACCCCACTTATACCTAAGTCCCCTCCTTTTCAGATCAAGAAGGTGAAATCTTTTTATTCTCTCTTCATACATCTCTCCCTGCGATTATTTTAATGCTCTGGTTGCTTCATTGTGCTTTTTCTTCTAGAGAAGTGATCAGGTACAAATACCACTTACATCATTATCTTGATAAAGAGTAAAAAATGTTTACTGTGTTTCCAATATTCAGCCAGATAATATTTCATGGCAGCAGCCATAATAGTTTACCATGACTCCCACATCTTAAGCCCAAGTTATAACCAAGAGTCTAGATCCTAACAAGTTTAGACTTGACATTTTTTTAAAAAGGCAAGAGAGATCTACTAAAGGATCCTATGAAGAAAATAAGACCTCAAAAATAACAACCGGCAAGTATTATGCAGGGAACCCCAAACAAGAAATGACGAAGCAGACCAGTCAGAAAATTACTCAGATGGTGGTAATGAACTTTTTCAGAAACTATACCATGGGATCCAATACTTTATCACACCGCACCCTTTTTAAAAACATACTTTGGATGATAATATGTGAACTGCCACCACACTATCAGTAATCCCGACAGAAGGCATAATTATATTGCTTAACTGGCAACCAGAGGCACGCCTTCCTATTAAAACTTGGCAGATCCAAGAAGCAGCCAAAAAACATTCTACCAAAATTTGAGGCCTTCTTGATGAGCTTAATTTTAGTCCAATTAATAAGTGTCAGCCACACCCTACGTTAACAGTCACGGATTTATTTAAATTAATCTCCCCAGGGGCAAGCTAATTCAGGGGTTAGCATTATTAGAATCTGTGTGAACAACTGGGTGCAGGTGTTCACACTGCCAACGGAAGGGTTAACTCTTAACCCACCTATTAGCAGATACACAGGTGTTTTGTGAACTGTTGGCTTATTTTAAGGGTGGGTGCATATGGGGACAGTAATATGTAAAGCAGTGACACTGTACGTTGGAAAGTAATTTGTCTTTCTTTACAGTAAAGTTTGTCTTTCTTTACACTGTCATTCACAAGTCAAAGTAACTGCAGTATCACAAACATGATATGCTTTTTTGTGCATGCTACATGTATTCAATTGCCTCAAAATATAACAACCCCTCTGAAGGAAATCAAGACTGGGTGTTACGATCCTACACAGTAACCAACACACGTATGTAGTCAATAAACAACAGACAACACTCCTTCCAGCCCTGAACTAAACATGTATGGCACAAATCTGTGCAATGTGTCCTTTCCATTTTACATAAAAAGTAAATGGCAATTATGCTGCAGCGTCTAAGAGAAAAACTCTCATTTTAGCAAGTAATTATCACCATGCTAGTTTGAGTCCTGCCTTAGGATGCACTTGTTTAGAAAGTTCGTTTTAAATTGATAGTATCATTTTCCACCATAAAGTATTTGAGGTTGTATAAAAAATTCAACATCAAAAAATGTACAACAAGGCTCAGCGCCTATAGCACAGTGGTTATGGCGCCAGTCACATACACCAAGGGTGGCGGGTTCAAACCCAGCCTGGGGCCAGCTAAACAACGACAACTCCAATAAAAAGTAGCTGGGCGTTGTGGAAGGCCCCTGTAGTCCCAGCCACTTAGGAGGCTGACGCAAGAGAATCGCTTAAGCCCAAGAGTTTGACATTGCTATATGCTGTGACACCATGGCACTCTACCCAGGGTGACATAGTGAGACTCTGTCTCAAAAGAAAAGAAAAAAAAATGTACAACACATTCAAGATGATGTTAAGTGGCCACAAACTGAAATGAGCACTACAGCAAGCTGACTTTTAGAAACAACTTTTCCAGCTACTACAAAGAAAACAAATAAAAAGATTTGCAATAACCAAAAGTTATTTTGAACGAATATGTCATCCCAAACCAAACAAACCATCTCCCAGGAGGACTGTCAGAGAGTAAAATTCGAAGTGTAATACGCCCTACTGAGAATAGATAATTCTCTATTCCTCAAGGACTTCAATCCCAGACACAGAATATTCTTGACAAATATAATTGTCTGTAAGACATCAGCACAGAGTTCAGGTCATGTAGACTGCCTGCTTACAAAAACAGAACCAGACGTTGTTGATAAAATAGTTGAAAATAATCATGAATGGCACCAAGTAAAACTAATGAAATTGAGAGGCATAAGCATTCTCTTACCACGAATTTCTTAGCATATCAAATATTTAGTAACACGGAAACAGAAAAACGAGATAATCCCTTCATATGTTTAAAATGAGTTTTCCATTTTATCATTTGAGATTTCAAGGTGAGTGGTCTCAGATCAAGTGTAAAAATCGGTTCTAATGCACCACCACTTTCATTTATTTTTACTTGAAGAGGTAAAGTTCATTTAGCGAAGCTACTCATCCATATATGTGAACAACCACCAGGAATATGCTCGTATTTACATACTATGTCAGTCGTGATCATATTTTTATATGCATATACATGAGTATGTAAATTTAACCTTTCAAGTCTATTTAAGAGTATTCTTAATTTATAAACACTGTCTTGTCTAGACATGTTTTCTCTGGGGTAATGTATTAATCTACCTGGTGACTAAAGGAAGGAAACCCTTCAGAACTTTATTCCGATGGCTAAATGGCTAATAATTGGTTCCAACACCTATACCTGAAAAGTATTCAATCAGACTACAAACACAGCCCTCCAATCCACTGAATATAAACATGTTTATATTCTCTTCTATAAATGGGATAGTTTGTAAGAAAAATTAGTATATTTATAAAATTCCACTGATAATCAACAGCCACTGACACTTTCCTGAGTTTATGTGGACATACAAACTAAAAATATAAAAAGAATGACTACAGGACTTCAAGTTCACATTAAGGTTAAAAGCCTTTAATCCTTTAAACCGGGATGCCCCAATCTCAGCACAGGTGACATTCTGGGCCAGGTAATTCTCCGTTGTGAGTGCTGCCTTATGTTACTGGGTATCAGCAGCACCTTGGGCCTTGACTCACTAGATACCAACAGCCACCCCTCCCGAGGTGTGAGAACCAAAATGTCTCCAGACGTGGCAAACGTTCCCTAGGGAGCAAATTTTGGTCTAGAAGTCTAAAAACTCAGTACTGTGTTTCTGTTTCCAAAGAGAATATCTTCTGCAACCAAGGGAGTTCCACGAAACTTCAGGCATTCCGAATGGCTACTTTATAAGAAACTTTCCTGAATCCCACAAAGTAACCGAAGCCTTGTTACTGTAGATAGCTAATTCTTCTCCATGTGCACAATTAAACACTCTTGTGATGATGAATATGGGGCAGGCTGGGACAGGAGCCAACAGTGACTGGGGTTTTACAGTTTCGATGAATTACACCTTCTTTTAACCCTTCAGTGGACTAATTAGCTCGGCCAGAGTAACCCTTTGCTGGCAAAACATTTCCCTTTGACATAAGATGCCCTGTTGGAGGCCCTCACTTTTCAGACACTGACTCTCACTGCACTGGGATTAACTCTCACACAAGAGTTCCTACACCTTGCACTACCAGGCCAGTCAGGTCTCCCCACATACCCTCCAGGCCCCAGCTTCATCTCCACATCCCCGGCCCGGGCCAGCTCTTGACCCTTGACCCCAACCTGACTCTGCCGTCCCCTCCCCGCCCCCAGGGAGGTACCTGAAGTAGTAGACATCGCTCTTGCCGGCACTGAGCCCAGATTTTCGGATCACTTCCTCCTTCTTCCATCCGGGGGGGAGGGCAGGGCAGTCCATCCTCTTCCCGCTCTCCGTGGCCCGGGGTCCCCTGGGCCCCGGCCCCGCGCTCCCCGACGGGAAAGGGACCGGCTCCCGCCGGGGGGCGCCGCCGCCACCGCTGCCGCCGCCGCAGCCGCCGCCGTCGCCGCCAAGGCCGCTGCCGCCACTCGGGGGACGGCCGCGGCCCCGGCCCCGGCCCCGTCCCCGTCCCCGGCCACGGCCCCGGCCCCGGCCACGGCCACAGACGCCGCCGCCCCGGCCCGGCTGCTTCCACCGCCCCCGGCCACGGCCGCCGCCCCGAGCGCCTTCCCCGCGCACGCCGCTCACCGGGGACGGGGCGAGCGCGCTGCCCTGGCCCCCCTGCTCTATGGCGGAGTCGCCGCCAGCGCCGCTGCCGCCCGCCGCGCTCTCCCCCTCCTCCTGCTCCGGGCAGCAGCGGCCTCCCCCCGGGTGCGCGCGCATCCAGCCCCCTCCCCAGCCGGCGCTGCGCTTCTTCCGTAACCGAGCCCTTGGAATCCCGGAGACCCGCCCCGCCCGCAGCGCGGCGCGCGGGGGACGCGCGCAAGCATCATAGAGCGGGCGCGCACAGAGCGGCCCTCCTGCCCGGGGCGTGGCCCCGGTCGCCGCCTCTTAGGTCCTCCAAGCGCTCTGGGCAGCCATCTTGCTCCGCCTCCTCGGGGACACGCCCCCGGCCGCGCCCTTCCGGCCCCTGCTCCTCAGCCGGGCGCCCAGATCCCGGAAGGGTAGTCGGGCTCTAGCCACAAGGGAAGGTCAGATCGCCTGCGGTGGCTTTGTTACAAATAGGGTTAAGCTCACTCATTATGTGATTTCACTCACATGTGCTTCCAACTAATACACAACAGAATAGATCTCAAATATTATATTCGCTAACTTGGCAATTTATTGAACGAGATAATAGATAACTGCCTCCGGCCTCTATACACCAAGGCCCGCCAGGGAGCTCAGATGGCAGGAATGAGGTATACTGTCCCATTAGATGAACATCAGTGTTCTCCAGGGCCATAGACTAGTTTTCCTGGATCAACTTCGTAAGGATGAAGGAAATGATAACTTGGAATAGTCCCTCCAGTTTTATGGCATTTACCTCCAGATTCTTCTTAGAATGACCAGAAATCCCTCAATCCATCTAATTTTCCAAATTACTTGATATCATAACTTGGACTTCCTTTTCTTTTCTTTTTTTTAATTGAATGGTAACTATGTACATTAATGCACTTCTGGGGTACAGAGTGGGATTTTCACACACAATCTGAAACACTTCCATCAAACTGGTTAACATGGCTCGGTGCCTATAGCTCAACCGGCTAAGGCGCCAGCCACGTACACCTAAGGTGGCGGGTTCGAATCCCCAGCCCGGACCCGCCAAACAACAATGACGGCTGCAACCAAAAAATAGCCGGGCGTTGTGGCGGGCGCC
>CAUYTI010136569.1:0-19109 GCA_963575145.1 Galago senegalensis
GCTACTTGGGAGGTGGAGGCAAGAGACTCGCTTGAGCCCAGGAGTTGGAGGTTGCTGTGAGCTGTAATGCCACGGCACTCTACCCAGGGGGACAGCTTGAGGCTCTGTCTCAAAAAAAAAAAAAAAAAAAAAAAAAAGAATTGGAAATTCTGGCATACTCTTTAATTGCACGCTGTTAAAATAGATGGTTTTCTTTTTCACAGCTCCACTATCAGATATATTTTCCTCAAAGTTTAAAGCAAATGTACCTAAGAAATTTACTACATTTGAAAATAACGTATCTCTTGCTTGACTTAAAGAGCAACCTAAAAAAAGCACAAATTCTCAAAATCTTTACAAGTTGGTAAACAATGCGTTTTTCTTTTCACATATGGAGTCGAAATCACTACAGTTTTATTTCTTCCTTGTACTAGCTAAGGCGGGATCAAATATTCTCAAATATGTGTGCTGTGGAACAAAGAAAGCAGCATTTAGGAATTTTAAGAATGCTACTGTGATACTTTGTAGGAAGATTCATTCAAAAGCCAGTATGATTTTCTACAATTGACAAAGACAAAAACAAGAAGGATAATGATTATGACAAGAGAAATTTTTCTTCTAAGTTCATTAAAATTACATTTTCATGCTACCTGTGGGATCTGTGCGTGCGTGTGTTGTCACCGTTTAGGCCAATGTTTTCTTTCCGGAGCTTTATCAGTGTGAAGGGAATTTCATAACAAAGCACCCACATAAATTACAGGATAATCCTTCATTCATAGTGAGCATAGCAGCGATTGCCTGAGAACTTACGTGTTTATTATATCGGTACACTTCCCATGTTTCTAGTATGAAGACTGCAGTGGATGCCTCCCTGACTGTCTCTGTTTACCTTCCTCTTACACTGTAGAAAAACATGTGCTGAGGCTGTGTTTTGGGGTACATTTGGGGCATTGAATGTATTTTTCTCTCCGTTCTGAGAAGAAACGGAGAGAAGTGCACTAGTTGGAAATAAACAGTAGTCAATTCATTCTAAGGTTCACTTGTATTTAAATTTTGACTACAGTCAGGAATAATAACAGAAATGTTCAAGCAGCATCAGAGGTCCTCAGACACAGAAACTGGGGGATTTATACTCTCCCTTTCTGACTTCTGATTTTAATCTTAGTCTCCTAAAATGAGCTTATTATCATCATTTTAGCATTCAGTCTAAATTCATGTTGCGATGCTAATTATAATTTGAGGATATAGGTGATGGGGGAAATGATTTGAATCAACTTCAGATAATCCTACACCATTCATGTCTACCTCTGATAGCAAAAAATTGCAGCAAAATTTAACAGACTTCTCAGAATCTTTGCCAATGAACTGAATTCTAGGCAAGGTAACCAGAAACCTAACATGATTCATCTTTTTCTGGTCTTCCAAACTCTGTGTTTTCCTAATGTCATATGGTTTCAGGTTTGTCCAGTCACTCACTGCTCCATTTCTATCTTTAGTGTCTCATTAGGGGGACCCTACACCTTTGAATGAATAAATGCACTTCACTTTAGACATTAGCAGACTGTCTGATCACACACACACACATGAACCGTGCACTGCTTAACAAAGGGGTGCTTTCTTACACCCTTAGGTGATTTCCTAGTTTGTTAACATCATAGTGTGCACCTACACAAACATAGATGGTAGGGCATACTATATAGCTAATATATGTACAGCCTATTGTGCTAGGCTACAAACCTGTACAGCATGTTACTGTACTGAATACTAGAGTCAATTGTGATACAATGTTAAGTATTTATGCACTTACACATATCTAAACAGAAAAAGTATAGTGAACATCTGGTATTATAACCTTATGGGATCACCCTCCTGAAGATGGGTCCATCATGGACCAAATTTTCATTAGTTTTTTCATCTATTATTTATCTTTCTCCATGACAATTTGGGAAAGTTTTCTTATTTTATAATATAACTTTGTTAATTTTAGAATTTATCATACCAAAATTTTATAAGTTGTTATCAGGGTTTGACAGTAGTAAGCCATATATAACATTAATTTCCCATATACGTCTTTTTAATCAAGATTGCACCTTAATTTTTCATGCAAAGACAGTTTTGGACCCAATATTAATCCTCACAATGAATAATACCACTTGAGGAACAAGGGGAAAAGATTGAAGCGGAAGGTAAAGAGACATTATTAATAGGCCTGTGTTATTTTGGAACATAAAACAAGCAGGGATAAAACCCAAAGAGGAAGCTTTATGCTGAGTAGTTATATCCCAAGGACCATTTCAAATGGTACATTAAATTTTCTACAGTTCTGAATAAATCAAATGTCTCTGTTTATGCCTTTATTGAAGCTTTTTTATTTTATTAGGAAGAAATAAAAAAAAGCAATGACTTCCAGAAAAATTTTGGAATTTCTTTGTGATAATGGAAAAATCCAAGAATATTTTTAAGAATATTTTTAACTGAGAGGACATTAATTTGGGATACTGAATTGTTTTGCCTATCTGAACCTCTCTGAAGCAAACGATATTGAAGGGTGGGAATTGTGGTTATTGATATTAATTCCAAAATATTTCTGTTTCATTATCATCAGCCTCCAGGACTTGGACTGTGTGGGCCAGTTATGTGTTGTAGGCTATAACTACTTCCCTGAAAAACAACCTTGAAAATTTTGGCAGAACTTTTTCAAAAAAGGGGAGCCGATGAGAAATCGTAGATGCTATACCACACAATTATCTCTGTAATTGGAAAATTAACTAAAAGTGCATGCTGTACCGATGTGGAGTTGTTGGAAACATCTTTCCCAATTATGATGGTCATGTATTTCCTTGCTGGGTTTCACTGAATTTCAACTTGTCAATAGTCAATCAGGAAGCAGTTATTATTGGCACACCTCTCAAGATAGGAAAAAATGTTGGACCAAGGAAAATAGGAAGAAAGATAGTGTTTGATCATGATACTGTAACCGGCGGAGGATGGACACAAGCAGGCTTTCCTCTGAACTCTCTTCCTCCTTGCCTTTAATTTCTCTTTTATTCTAAAAGAAGAAACAGTGTCAATATTCTACACAATAGAACTCTACCATGGACATACATGATTTAATTTAAAGCATTATATTATCTAAATTAAGAAAATCCAGGCTTTTAAGTTTTCAGCGTTAAAGTTTTTTCAACAGAAAATACGGCTAATACAATTACCAGGGATTGGTACAGGTCTGGTCATTAGTGCACTGTCTGCACCATTTAAGACCAGACCCAGTGAAGTTTCAGTCATTATTACTGTTATCTTGATTTGGTTGTTACATAGTATAATCATCATTACTTAGCACTTACTGAATCCATTGAGGAAAGAAGCTATATATGAAATAGGGCACATTAAGGTTTTACTTCTGTGGTTTATAATGATTTTTTATCAGCTTAGCTGGGAACAAAAATAATACTAGTCCAGATTGATTCCTATGTAAAATGGTGATGCATATGACATTGTTATTTTTGAAATTATGTCCTTTGATAGAAAATCTGCATCTCCAAGAAGGTGTCTTTGGGAAATTTAACAAATCCATGTACCCAATTCAAGGTCCGTTCAACCCTGGCCTTTCAACTCCCTTTCACATTTCTCAGTAACACTTGCTTATTCTGCTATTTCAAGTGTTCTGCTTTCTGTTGTGCAGGGATTGTAGATCTCTGCACAATGTGCAGGTGCCTGAACTATTAACCATTGGTAATAGGTTATGATGAATGTACAGCCTTTTGGTTTTGCAATTTATAGCTTTAACAAAGGAATTGAAATAATCTAAACCAAACTTAAAATTGCTGGATAGTCAGTTAGAATCAAAGCCCCAAAGATGCCCCTCTATGACCTGTCGTCCTTGTGAAGTCCCTATTCTTGTCTTCCAGGGTTCCTCCAAATTTCTCTCCAAATTGTTGTTACCACCCACTCAATATCAATCTTCAGCCATCCCCAGGCTTTGGGATTATTATGTGCCAACCCAGCCCATCCGTTTGGTGAGTGCCCCTGAGGAGACACCTGCCTTTTTGCATGCAGGGCCCATTTGTCCCACCCTCTCAGATCTTTCATAGAACAAGTTGGACGAGCTAAGTTGAGATGTGAGGTAGGAATCGTAGCAACATTGTGTTTTCCTCTTCCTGCAAAACTGTTTTAACAGTGTTCTTCACATTCCCTGAAACTGTAACAGGGAAGGTAGAGTGGATGCTTAGGAGAAGCTTAGGCTTTCTAATTGTTTTTAACCATGATCGGACCATAGCATGCCTCCTTTTTGTTTTATCTTGATTTGTTTCTTTTCTTTTCATCAAGAAGCTAGGCACCTGTGCGCCTGTCCCTGCTCTCCCCCATAGAAAGAAATTCCATGGCAGAATTCGGGACAGACACATAGATTCAAACCCTTTTGGAAAACTAGCTCCATTGGCAATTTGAGACAAAGCCTGAGGAATCTCCTTATATTTGGTGAAACCTCATTGTACTTGATTTTCAATAAATCTATCCCATTTCCATCTGGGTATGTTGCACTATTTAGCAGTCTTAAGTCGGACTACCTTATTAGGAATTATTCTTTATTCAGGGCCCAGGGTCTTTTTAAGACCCTTGATGGCCTCTTACACATAAGTAAATTTTCTGTCTTCAGGACTTACCTTACACCAAAGATCTCAATGTGTTGGCCTAAGTGGAGGTCTTGTCCTCCAGGTTTCCTGCTGGGAAGAAGACTTGCTGACCATGTACCCACTTCACTTTCTGTGAGTCAGGTTGTATGTTAAAAGCAGTCTTAATTTCTGGGTGCCCTTGCCATGCAGTTTTTTTTTTTACTTTTTTGTTTCTTTTGTTTTGTTTATTTTGAGACAGGATCTCACTATTTTGTCAACGCTGGTCTTAAACACTTGACCTCAAGTGATCCTCCTGTGGTGGCCTCCAAATATGTTAGGATTACAGGTGTGAGCCACTGAGGCTGGCTGAAAGTTGTTTTATTATTATTATTTTTTTAATTGTCTCTTGTTGGAGTCTACTTCTGGTATATTCTCATGCTATAAAAAAGAATAGCTTCTTTTCCTTTTCTTCTTTTTAGAGTATTTTGAGCTATTTTCTACTATATAATTCTATGAGAAAGATTTTATCTTGTTTCTTGATCTCTATTTCCCTATCACCTCTCATCATGTTTGGTCCATAATATGTATGCAATAAGTTGAGTAGTTGGCAGCATAAACATATGGTTACCTACTGGATTTCCACAGAATAAGCAGAGAAGCAAGTATTTGGGGAAAAGGAGAGAGTAATAATTAGTGCTTGAGGACAAAGGAGAAAAAAGACAAGGCAGACAGTAAAGATGATTAAAATGTATGATACGGCTACTTGGGAGGCTGAGGCAAGAGGATTGCTTTAGCTCAAGAGTTTGAGGTTGCTGTGAGCTATGATGCCATAGCACTCTACTCAGGGCAATAGAATGAGACTGGGTCTCAAAAAATATATATGCTCTGTATCAAATATTATTTTCTTTCTTTCTTTTTTTTTTTGCAGTTTTTGGCCAGGGCTGGGTTTGAACCCACCACTTCTGGCATATGGGGCAAGTGCTCTACTCCTTTGAGCCATAGGCACCGCCCCAAATATTCTTTTCAATGAAAAATTTCTTCCAATAAATACATTTCCTAATTGTTGTAGGCAAACTTGATATTCAAAAGTAATAATTGCTTGTAAAAGGTAAAACTCTTCAAAGAACGTTTTATTAGCCAAACATAACCAGCTGAAATAGATGTCATTTAAACCTTCATTCAAAAACATAAATATTGTGTGTCTATACAATTGTATGGAAATCTCTGGTGAAGTATAGACAGTGAAGAGAAATAACCATTCCTGTACCTGTGAGTTAGTAGAACAAACACCTTAATAACACTGCAGGGAAGAGTAGATGTCTTCCCCTGGAAGTCTGAGGAGTTATCAATGGGATATTAAGAACATTTTTTGGTCCTTGGAGCAATGTTACTGGCAGACATCACATACTCCTCCAAGCCTAATTCTAAGCCAAACTTGTGATTAATTTGAAGGAATAGGAAAGTGTGCTGTATTTTTTAATGCAGGATTGACACCTCAATAAATCAAGGGCTATACATGCAAATAATTAACAAGAAAATATAGAGACCATGTATGTGCACTTATAAATACACATACATCCACGCCCATAGCTAGACAAATAAATCATCCTGTTTTCCTAGACAGATATAAGCCTTTGAACAAGAATTTAATTTTATTCTGACCAAAGCTATGACCTCAAAGCTTCTCTCTGCGTAATGTAAGTAGTGGTACTTAAGAAGTATAGAAAGATCAGGGACCAGCCTTGCTTAAATGATATTAACTTTTCTGTTAAAAAGTCTCTGCCTAGATTCCCACTTTTGGCAGAAAGCTATTGTCTCCTCCCAGTTAGATGAGATGTAAGAGTTATTTCCAGTTGTCCAGTTGTTTTAGTTGTGCATGTTACAGGGTTGTCTCACATGTGTACTATGAGAGTGGCACATCCTAGATTCTGGAAAGAAATGAAGTCCAAGAAAATAGAGTAACAGTCAACCATGCTGTCCTGTTCAAGCATGCACATGTTTTATTTAAGTATTCTCCAAAGGTCTATTTTTTCCAGCATAATGCAGGTATTATGCTATCCTTTGAAATAAGATATATGAATTTTAAACAAAATTGTCAAAAACAATGACCTTAGTTACTCCATATGGTACACAGAAAGAATTACACTTCACTTACATCACAGATGCACTTCACACGGTCCTCGATGATCACTCACCACCAACACAGTATATTTTTAAATCACCTAAAACATCAAAAAGTTTTTTTTTCCAAAAGTCTAAAGAAATTAATGGTTTAGGATAAGAGATAAATCAAAAGAGGAGGCAGAATTGTCAACCAAAATAACCTAACTGCACTTTCTCTTAGGTAATATTAAGAACATGAAAAATAGAATTTCTCATTGGGAATCAAACTATGTAAGTATTCCTGATTGCAGTTTCCTTAATCTACGTTTGAAAAAGTTTTCAATAAATGCCATCAAAGAAGTTTCACTAGACATTTGCTCTAGAAGCATAAAGTGACACGAGGCAGGTGTTAATATAATTGTTAATATTTATGCTGCGGGAAGATTAGTAACTTTTAAAGAGACATACTAGGGTTAAGCCAGTTCTTCCCAAGAGATAATTGAGCTTATCTTACTTTCACTCGGTAAATGTTGATTAAGATCTACTGTGTGCACAGCACTGTTCTAGAAGCTATTCTAGAAATGGGAAGCAAGAATTTCTGGCTTAACTTGAAAATGTTTGGATTAATCCTTTTTCATGATAAATTATGATAAGCATTTTAAAAATCTCTATGATAGAGGGATAATTATTAACTTTTTCATGTACAGAAGCTAAGCTTTTTTTCCTTACTGGGGTGACTTGGAATGAACAAAAACTTTGCACTTGACATTGAACTTTTTTACACTGTCACGTGCAGATATGTCTGCCGATAATATTTTAAGGGTGAAAAGGTATTAAAAACTTTTCACTTAAATGTACATAGAGATCATTTTTCCATCTTCAGACTCCTGTCCTCCCTATGTAGTGGAGAAAATTGCACCCACCCTGCAATACACAGGACCCTTTCTGAGATAAATTTGTGCTGCTTCCTGAATGGAGCAGAAAGCGTGCGTGCTTTCAACCAATATTGCTACATGAAGCCCTCCAGTTTATCTCTACCTTTCAATTCACATTAGTTGTTCTCAAAATGTATTCAAGATCTAAAACAAAATAAATAGCACATCAAGTAAGATTCTGAGATCATTGATCCTGTGATTTCAGTCCCAGTCAACTCTTCTCATGAAACACATAGTGATATATCCAGTATCTGGGCTTTTCCATAAACAACAAAGACATTGGAGATAACTCACAGATGTCAACTCCTTGTTTTTTTTCCCTAGATTTTGACAAGGGGATTGCTGATAATCTACTTACAAGATAATCAATTGGGGAATACAAAAGTGGGAAAGTCCTTTGAACTACAGTAAACGATAACAATAAACCAATAGAAAGGTGCTGTAGAAATACAAGAACAGAGAACGCACTGAGTCACAGGTATACACTGGACCAAGAATATTACTGAAAAACATTAGGACACAATAGTTTTGGATTAAAAATTTACCTAAAACTTGGCCACACTAGAAGTTATTTTTTTTTAATGAGTGCAGCTGTTACTGTATCTATAAAGATCTGGAAAGTACTATAACAAAAAATCCTGAATCCTGGTACAACAAGTATACAATGAATTATTGCAGTTGTAACAGTATCTAGGTGCAAGGTTAAACAATAATTAATACTGAACTATCTGAACACTTTAGATTTACTAATAAGCATCCCCAGGAGAAATACGGCAGTTCTAAAGGAGTTTATTTGCACAGCCCACCATGGAACATGAACGATCAGCTTTTTGTAAGTGCACAGAAATTCCCCCTTTCTACAATTATAGTTTATCATGCCTATTCTGAAGACAACATAAGGAAACTGAGATCACTGCTCCAAAGAATTCTAGCATGCATTATGATGGTTTCCTTCAGTCAATACAAATGTGTTGCATGAGTTTTTTTTTCCATATGTAATAATCTTCGTCATAGCCAATGTTCATGGTTTTAACAGGAAAAATTTTTATCAAAATGTTTGCCATATTTTTTTTTGTTTTGCATTCAACTGGAACATTATGTTCAAAGATTTATTTTATTTATTTTATTACAAAAGAGTTCTGATCACAAGAAGCATCAATAGGCGGCATTTCATTGTGCTCATTCGCAAAGTCAAAGGGTCACAGAATATTCCTCTGGATGACGGACGGGTCAGACTCCGTCTAGAAATGCCATGTGGTGGTTTGATTCCCATCCTCAAGTTTGGAAGTTTTGTTTTGTTTTGTTTGTTTGTTTCACTATCAACCTTCTTGCTTTGCTGCCTTAATCTGCGAAAGGTTTCTTGTTTCTTCTTTCTTCCAAATTGACATTCTTTCCACAGGCAGGGCTCACATTTTCTTAGATTTGATTCTGGTTGTCTTACAAAGCAGACACTCTAACGATATTTCCTCCTGAGTACTCAGGAGACTCTGGCCTGTCATCTCCTTCCGGCGTGGTTACTGGAGGTGTTGGGATGCTTATTATTGCTGTAGTCACATAAGGTTGTTCACAGTTTAGTTTAACACACTCTTCCATTTTGGCATTTAAACTCGATCGGCTGATGAAAATAAATAAGATTTAAGAAAGCAAGTTATTAACCTATGTTTTTCATGCAGCTGACAAATGCATGTTTTCATGCTTCTCAATAACATTTTAATTATCTAAGAAAATGTACCATAGTTAAAAAAATTAAATGCCAAACACTAATATATATTAAGGTGAACATTAGTAAGTTAGTATTAAAGATATTTCTAAAAGCCAGCTTAATTTGGTTCAGTTGTTTCTCAGAGCATATTCTACAGAAATGCAAGAAAGAAAGAAGATTCCATAATATTTGGACAGTTTGAGTTGAGCAAAGTAAAATAGTTTTAACCCAGAACCTCTGAGAGGTTTGAGAAATGATTATCACAGGGTTGTAGCATGTGGATTTTTAATTTTTTTTTGAACACGTGATTCTTCTTATTTTCTTGTTTTGGGGATACATAACTCCCTAAAGCTCTTCCCCAAGAGATGCCACATGTTAAGAAACCAGAAAGTGAGCTATTATTCTTTAATACTTTTCTAAGTAGTAAATTTTATACTCTATACTTGAATTTTATACTTTATATGGGGAAGGGGAGAAAGGCGAAGGAGAAAAAATGGTATAAAGAATAGATTAAAGCTAATTAATTTTTATTTGGCAGTTTTTGGCCGGGGCTGGGTTTGAACCCACCACCTCCTGCATATGGGGTCAGTGCCCTACTCCTTTGAGCCACAGGCACCCTAAAGTTAATTAATTTTTTCATGGACAACTTAATTAAAATGCTTATGCACTAAGATTTTCTTCCTAAGCACTTCCCCATTGTCTTCTTCATTTTGTAATGCATGTGAAGCAACACAGAGGCAAAACAGCTCAGACAGAAATCACATCGCTCTAAATGCTGACACTTTGTCCCACAGACATCTAGTTTGTATAAATAACAGAGTCTAAATTCAGAACCTCAACAAGGTTTCCCACAAAGATTGTTGGATGTCAACAAAGAAATTGTACTGACTTTACAGACTACCACTCTAAAAATTGATGCTCTCCAATTTGAAAAGGAAAGTAAAATTATTTTAGTAGAAATCAATCTTTTTAGTGACTGATATAATTTAAAAGCACTACTTTTTATTGCACATGTGTGCGGTAAAAACAAACAATTAATAAAGATAAGCAAAGGAAAAATATCAATATGAAAATTTTACTTAAATTGTTCATAAACTAACCAGAGATGAATAATTTTAGTATTGCACATATCTATTTTTGTATTGCATTTTTGTATTTGACGTGATAAAAAAATCCCTTATGATCAAAATTGTATACTGCTAAAAATGATTTGTGGAGGTAGAATTTAAATGTTCATTGTTTGCATTGAACGTGTTGATATACTTTTAGCTGCTGTTGAGTAATTTTCAATCATCTCAGTCTCAATTCTGTATGTCTGGTTTACTTGTGTTGATCATCTTTGCAGGTATTGGAGTTTACACAGAGGCTCTTCAGTACAGAAGACCTTGCTCAAAGAACTGGTGGAGTTGAAGAAATAAAAACATGTGTGCCTGATCATCTTTTCTTAATGGATATGTCAGCCAATCTGTTTTCCAACTTGCTACAGTGTAAGTTCTATCTCTTTCTAAACCCTGGGAGCTGGGATTTAGACGCTAGTGGTAGCAACGTGACTCTAGGAGACCAGCCCCGGGAAGGAGCACAGGTTCATCTCAGTACCTGTTAGACAGAGGTGTTCTCTCCACACACCGGATCTGAATCGTACTGAGCTCCTGCACGCTGCCCCGATGGCTTCCTGATACGTTGGCATTTGGGATACGGAAAGTTTTTTTGTGTCGTCGTGAACAGCAAGTGCTGGTGACTCCTTGTGAAGAGAGAGAGGGGCTGTGACTTGAAGGACGATTAACAGTCGCAACTTCCATGCAGCTTTCTTCAAAGACTTGTTCATCCACAAATTCGTGATTCTGTTCCACGGTTGTGGGAAAAATGGGAAGAAAGCAGAGAAACACATTTTTTTTTTTCATTTTAAAAAGGGAAATACGTGGTTTATTTTTAAAATTCAAATATGCCCAGGTATGCTTAGATTTGAACAATTTCATGGAGATTAGAATATCAAAGCCTCCTCCTTTTGTCACTTGTGTGGAAATAAAATCTCTCCAGTTAGACCTAGAGATTGGCATCTGCGGGCTGATTTATTGTCATTTATAGACTAAACTTTACCCTGAAATATAATTTATTAATTTAAATATAAAATCTGAAAGTCATAAACTGAATAAATCCCTTAAAAATGAATATAGATAACCACAAGGTATTTGTAAATTCACTCTGACTTTATTTTTTTAAACAAGTTGAAGTTATGAAAAAGAGACTATTTTAAAAGAACGTCCCAAGTTAGATCATCTGTCGTGTACCAGCAAATATTTTCACGTGGGATTCAAAACATTTTTTTAATTAGAAAATGAGACACCTAAGAAACTATCCATGGGATTAGATGCTCCTCTAAAATCCTCAGTATACAGAAAAATATTATTTATTAGATAAACAAGGTAAATAGAATTATCTGCAAAATGTGTCCCTTTAAGGCTACCCTGAAGGGGGTGACACTGAGCTTTTGGGGTCTTTTCCTTTGTGACACAGGGTTCTTCTGCCCTATTTTCTAACTTTAGCCTAGTAGCAAACAGTGATGGGAGCCATTTCACATCCCATACTGTACAGAAACACACTACAGATTTTGCTTTCAAAACGTTTGGTGAAGAGTTGCCTCCTAAAATGCCTATGCATACCTTTCACCTCAGAAGTATAAGGGGAGACATTTTGGTCTGAATTACTAGAGCGTGACTTCAATTACTATTTTGTTGTTGTTGCTGTGAGAGTGGCAACAGTCTTATATGTGTATAACAGAAGGTTTTGCACACACTAAATTAAGCCGGATAATGATAGGCTTTGGGGGCCTGTGATAATTTTTATTTTATCTTACTTTTTTTAGAATGAGTCTCACTCCGTCACTCTGAGTGCAGTGCCTTGGAGTAATAGCTCACAGCAGCCTCAAACTCTTAGGTGCAAGCATCTGATTCTCTTGCCTGAGCTTTCCAAGTAGCTGGGACTACAGGTGCCTGCCACTATGCTTGGCTAGATTTTCTGTTTTTAGTAGAGAAGGGGGTCTCACTTTTGCTCAGGCTGGTCTCGATGATAATGATAACCATCTCTCATCTTAAAATATTAGTGAAACAGTTGAAACAATTAAATGGCTAATAAGAATAAGAGGTAGATTGTTTTAGTTACTCATTTTGTCATTCTTTGCTGAGATAAGCATGTTGAAATAAATAAAGCTTAACATTCTACTGTTTCAAGTCCAGAGAATAATATAATCAGATTAACCAAAATGCCATGTTGAGCATTCAGTTTTAGAGAAAAATGCAGTGTATAAAGGATTTATGATCTGTTTCCTTCTTTTACAATGTGCATTTCACATACATAATGTAAGTTATAATGCATGACATTTTCATTTATCTCATCAGTCAGTGGAAGCGTAGAAGTCATTCTGTTACTGATTGCCACATACTTTTGCAGGAATGTGGTAATATAATTTGTTTTAATGTAATCAATTTAAACTATATTAGTTGGCATTGAGTATTTTTGAATTAAAAAAAATTGCCCTGAATGGTAAAATACTAAAAAGAAAAAGGAAATAAAAGAAAAAGATAGGGATAATTCTATCATTAATGTACTATTCCACTTCCAAAGAGTTATCTTAATAGGTTATATACCTGTCCATATCTTTATTTGAAAATGCAAATATAATCATATGACTGCCCTGTTTAAAACTCATAAATAATTTCTGTGAGATAAAGATGGAAATTGTTAGACCAGGTGTGGTGGCTCATACCTATAATCCTAGCACTCTAGGAAGCTGGGCTCATGAGTTTAAGACCAGCCTGAGCAAGAGTAAGACCCCCATCTCTACTAAAAATAGAAAATCTAGCCAAGCATAGTGGCAGGCACCTGTAGTCCCAGCTACTTGGGAAGTTCAGGCAAGAAAATCAGTTGCTGGCACCTAAGAGTTTGAGGTTGCTGTGAGCTATTACTCCAAGGCACTGCACTCAGAGTGATGGAGTGAGACTCAATCTAAAAAAAGTAAAATAAAATGAAAATTGTCACATGCCCCCAAAGCTTAACATTATCTGGCCAGTGACTTTCTCTCTATCTTCTGGGTGCCAGGCTACCCTCTCTCCTTCTGGGCACCCTTGTGTTCTTTCACTTTCTCTTAAGCCAAGGCATTGCCCTCTCCAAGTACTTTATCATCTGCTAGACCTTTAATGTCTTTGTCTAATTCACACTTAGTCTCCGTGCAGGTTTCAACTCAAGTGCATCTAGGTAGCCTCTCCTGGCTGGTCGCCCCCTGGTTCTGCCCTCTATGCCCCATCCACCAAGTCCTTCTCCAGTAACATCCCTGCTGTGTGTTTTGCTACATAAATGGAGGCTTGATAATGGCAGAAACCACACTTCATTTCACGGTATATCTTATATCTGACTCACGGGTGGCCACAGAGTAGGCAGTAATACATATTTGTTGAATGACTATTGATAAATAAAAAGGTTGGACAATATACTAGAATTGAGAATATAAATAGTGCAACTCTGATAAGTGAGTGAGCTGAACTGATTATATATGGCAGAAGTTTTGTTCTGCTCTATGATCATCACAGCTTGGGACCCACATTGACAAATTAGCTGAGAAAGCCAAGTGAGCCTGAGAACTCAAAGGGGAGCAATGCACATTCACTGCTCAGCACCCAGGAACACACCGGTGACTACATGTGTTTTTTTTTTTTTTTATGAGAACAGATATCTTTTATTATCTCTCTGTATTTAATACACCTGTGAATGAAAGCAATTCTTCTATTTCTTTATTCTCTATTTTTTCGTTATTGTTATTGATAATGTCTATTCAAATGTCAAGGACACTTGAACATCTTCATTTTTCATTGCTTTTTCTTTCTTAATCAGCATTTTAAGAATCAGGAAAAAATGATACTTTACAGAACTTACTATTAGGATACACTTTTCCATGTGTGTTTAACTGGTACTTTAAACTAGACGGTAGTTTAGTTTAAGACGGTAACTAAGGATAAAACATCTTAAGCAAGACTCAAATACTCTCTGAGTTGAAATGTCACTATAGTCTTTCAAAGTAATTTCAAATAAGGTGGGTTTTCTGTTTGTTTGTATTTTAGCATATTTTCCAGTAATGCAGACAGTGAAATCATGCTTGGAAACGTTAAGTACACACAAAAGCAAATGGAATTACAGTCAGAGGGCAGCGGAAGGCAGCCATGCCGTCTCCTTACCGTGGTTTTTTCCAGGCAGTGAAGCAGGTGGTGGTGCTGGGTTTCAAAGCTAGAGATGGATTTGCTAACAAAGGCCTGCTCATCCTCTGAGGACTGTTAACAAAGAGAAGATAGAAGAGCTTTTGATTTTATTTGCAAACAACGAGAACCTCCGCGACACATTTCCACAGAGAGATCTGGCCTATTTCTGAGATTAAATGGCAACTTTTTTTTTTTTTTTCAACTAAAAAGGAGTAAATGTGCACTTGCTTTTTAAGTTGGATGACCAGCATTTACATTTTCATCAAATTAGCGGTCTGGTCTTTTAGACATGCCTCCCTGAATTGAAAATTTAAATCTCTTTTACTCATTCGCCTACCAAGTACCTTTTGTAAGCCAGGGAGCCATTATCTTTGGATGATAAAATTTAACCCAGTTCTTAGAAAATCCTGCAGCCACTATCATGTTCACCTTACATAAAAGACATTTTGTAAGGAAAGATGATTGTATTTCAGGCTGTCGGACCTTCCTAACGCTGAATGGGGTTTCTTTTCCACTAAAAAGTAAAACAAGTATCACCCACCCACGCAAACCTCCCACCCAAATGAACTTTAAGGAACTCAAGTAGTATTGAAATGAAAAAGAAGTAGGAATTTGAATTACTGAGCATTTGCTGCCTTTCCCATGTTGACACGAAACAGTGCATGAATAGTGCCTGATTGTGAGTAAGAATCGTGATCACTGGGGATAAGCCACAGCCCAGTTTCTGCTATGGACAACTGGAAGGGTCTAGGGTGAAGCTACAAAAAAGATGACACTTTTGTTGTTTTGATAGCCATTTTCATAATTATCCACCATAAAATCACATGGTTAAGCAGAACTAAATCAATATTACATCAATTAATAGAACATTAAAAAAAAAAAAAAAGCCCAGGGGCCGGACTGTACCTGCAGCTGGTTACTGAGTAAGCCATTCCGCTTGCTCTGCATGTAAGCGTTTGCACTGCCACTTTTGGCAGCCCGGATCCTGGCAAGTCTCGCTTTCTATAGGAGAAGAGAAATGAATGTCCCGTTAATAATCATGAATTATTTTCATCAAACAGTGACTGCACTCTCACGCGATCCTAATGTCAGCGTATGTTTAAGCCAGCCAACTTTTTATACATAACTACTGAAAATTACTCTCATACCCTTTTTAAGTGTTTTATTTCAGTTAACACTTATTAGTCAGATCAACTAACTACCTTCGAACTGGATTTTGCACGTAAGTATTGTAATTAAACCTTTACAGTAAAGATCAAATTATCCCATTATTGTTTCTCTCGATTGCATCAAGGGAAAAATCGCTTTATTGCTTTATGTATATTTTCATCTTTCCTGGTCTGAGGAACTTAATGAAATGAAGGCCAGTAGCCCAGAAAACCAGCCACCAACTCCTTTTCATTTAATGAATGTCCTTTTTAAAACTAGTAACTAAGTTCCAGAAACCATTTTCTTTTTCATTCTTTTTGCAAAAGAACCACCATTCATCTGTATCTTGTAGCCTCCAATATAAAATTTTATTTCTGCAATTATGCTGTTTACTTAGCCAACACAGACCTCAGGCTAAACATATGAGTTCTCTAAAACATTCCTGAATTTGTCTGCTTTGTCTATTGACACAGGTCCTCACAACTGTATATTCATCTGATTTCTATTTCATTCTCAATTTAGTTGAAGTGAAGAACACAGTGAGCCTATCCAGTGAAATTCTTACATTATTTTTTTAAATTAAATCATAGCTGTGTACATTAATGCAATCATGAGGTACAATGTGCTGGTTTTTTTAAGGCTGCATAAAATTCCATGGTGTACATATACCACATTTATTAATCCATTCATGGATCAATAGGCACTTGGGCTTCTTCCATGACTTAGCAATTATGAATTGGGCTGCAATAAACAATCTGGTGTAAATATCTTTGTTATAAAGTGATTTTTGGTCTTCTGGGTATATACCTAGTAGAGGGATTGAAGGATTGAATGGCAGGTCTATTTTTAGATCCCTATGTGATCTCTAAACATCTTTCCAAAAGGAACATATTAGTTTGCATTCCTACCAGCAGTGCAAAATTGTTCCCTTTTCTCTATGTCCACGCTAGCATATCTGGTTTTGGGATTTTATGATGTGGGCTAATCTTACTGGAGTTAGATGATATCTCAAAGTGGTTTTGATTTCCATTTCTCTGATGATTAAGGATGATGAGCATTTTTTCATGTGTCTGTAGGCTATGTGCCTGTCTTCTTCAGAGAAGTTTCTCTTCACGTCCCTTGCCCACCCTGAGATGGGATAACTTGTTCTTTTCTTGCTAAGTTTGAGTTCTCTGAGGATTCTGGTTATTAAATCTTTGTTGGAGTCATAACCTGCAAATATCTTCTTCCATTCTGAGGGCTGTCTGCTTGCTTTACGTACTGTGTTCTTGGCTGTACAGAAGCTTTATAGTTTGATCAGATACTGGTAATGTATTTTTGGTGTTGCTTCAATTGCCTGGGGGAAGGGGAGGTCCTCCTCATAAAATATTTACCCAGACCTATTTCTTCAAGAGTTTTCCCTGTACTTTCTTCTGGTATTTTTATATGTCATGTCTTAAGTTTAAATATTCAATCTAGTGAGAGTCTATCTTAGTTAATGGTGAGAGGTGTGGGTCCAGTTTCAGTCTTCTACAGGTCACCAGCCAGTTTACCCAGCACCATTTGTTAAATAGGTAATCTTTTCCCCACTTAATGTTTTTAATTGGCTTATCAAAGATCAAAGAACAGTAAGTAACTGAGTTCATCTCTTGGTTCTCTATTCTGTTCCATACATCTACCTCTCTATTTTTGTGCCAATACCATGCAGTTTTGATTACTATCGATTTATCGTATAGTCTGAGGTCTATTAGCACGAACCCTCCTGTTTTGTTTTTATTTCTGAGTAATGTCTTGGCTATATGATGTTTCTTCTGATTCCATATAAAACAAAGTATTATTTTTTGGAGATCTTTAAAGTGTGACAATGGAGCTTTAATAGGGATTGCATTAAAATTGTATATTGCTTTGGGTAATATGGACATTTTAATAATGTTGACTCTTCCCAGACATGAGCATGGTATGTTTTTCCATTTGTTAACATCTTGGCCAATTTCTTTTCTTAGAATTTCATAGTTCTCTTTATGGAGATCTTTCACATCCTTTTTTAGGTAAACTCCCAAATATTTCATCTTCTTTGGCACTACTGTGAAAGGAATAGAGTCTTAGACTGTTTTTTCAGCTTGACTATTGTTGGTATATATAAAGGCCACAGGTTTATGAGTGTTGATTTTGTAACCTGAGATGTTCCTGTATTCCTTGATCACTTCTAAGAGTTCTGTAGTAGAATCCCTATTGTTTTCCATATATACAATCATATAATCTGCATAGAGTGAAAGTTTGACCTCCTCTGATCCTATATGGATAACCTTGATCACCTTTTCTTGCCTATTGTGATGGCTATGACTTCCATTACAATGTTAAAAAGCAGTGGAGACAAAGGGAAACCTTGCCTGGTTCCTGATCTGAGTAGAAATTATTTCAATTTAACTCCATTCAACACGATATTGGCTGTGGGTTTGCTGTAGATGGCCTCTATCAGTTTAAGAAATATCCCATCTATACCAATTTTCTTAAGTGTTCTGGCCATGAAAGGACACTGGATATTACAGAGCTTTTTCTGCATTAACTGAGAGAATAATATGGTCTTTTTAAAATTTTGTTTATGTGATGAATTATATTTATAGATTTACTCATTTTGAACCAGCCTTGAGACCCTGGAATAAAGACCACTTGGCCATTGTTATAATTTGTTTGATGTGTTGCTGGATTCTGTTTGCTAGGATCTTGTTGAATATTTTTGCATCAATATTCATTAGTGATATTGGTCTATGATTTTCTTTTCTTTTTGGGTCTTTTCCTGGTTTGGGGATCAAGGTGATGTTTGCTTCATAGAATATGTTGGGTAGTATTTCTTCTTTTTCTATATTTTAGAAAAGGTTCAATAATAATGGGACTAGTTCCTCTTTAAAGGTTTGGTGGAATTCTGATGTGAAGCCATATGGTCCTAGGCTTTTCTTTTTAGGGAGATTTTGTATAGTTGATGCTATTTCAGAACTTGATATAGTCCTGTTCAACATTTCCACTTCATTCTGGCTAAGTCCTGGAAGGTGATGTGCTTCTAAGTATTGGTCTATTTCCTTCAACTTTTCATATTTCTGAGAATAAAGTTTATTTTAATATTCATTAAGAATTTTTTGAATTTCTGAGGAGTCTGTTGGTATTTTGTCTTTGTCATTTCTGATTGATGAAATTAGAGATTTTACTCTTTTTCTCCTGGTTAGGTTAGCCAAAGGCTTATCTATTTTATTGTTCTTTTCAAAAAACCAACTTTTGGATTTATTTATCTGTTCTATAATCCTTTTGTTTTCAATTTCATTTAATTTTGCTCTAATTTTTGTTATTTTTTTCTTCTTTTGGGTTTGGGATTGGAATGTTTTTCCTTTTCAAGTTGCTTGAGATGTGCCAT
>CAUYTI010136571.1:0-19349 GCA_963575145.1 Galago senegalensis
CTGGGCATTGCGGCGGGTACCTGTAGTCCTAGCTACTTGGGAGGCTGAGGCAAGAGAATTGCTTCAGCCCAAGAATTTAAAGTTGCTGTGAGCTGTGATGCCACAGCATTCTACCCAGGGTGACAGCTTGAGACTCTGTCTCAAAAAAAGAAAAAAAAAAAAACAAATAAAAAACATACACACACAAAACAAAGTAAGCTAACAATAGCCTTGTTCTGATACTAGCAATACCACATATACATATACACATATTATCTCTGCCTGAATATTGACACTCCAATCCAAATGGCCTCCTGAGAAGACGGTTCTTTTTCTTTTCTTTTCTTTTCTTTTTTTTTTTTTTTTTGAGACGGAGCCTTAAGCTATTGCCCTGGGTAGAGTACCATAGCATCACAGCTCACAGCAACCTCCAACTCCTAGACTCAAGTGATTCTCCTGTCTCTGCTTCCCAAGTAGCTGGGACTACAGGTGCCTGCCACAACATCCAGCTATTTTTGGTTACAGCTGTCATTGTTGTTTGGCGGGCCCAGGCTGGATTTGAACCCACCAGCTCAGGTGTATGTGACTGGCGCCAGCCGTTTGAGCCACAGGCGCCAAGCTGAGAAGATGGTTCTTGCTAGCCTCCTGCATAGCACCTTTTCTACCTTGTTAGTTATCTGAGTTGTTATCAATTCATATTTCTGTCTTCCTGCTAGACTTTAGAATTCTCCTAGGCAAAGCCTGTATGTTTTCACCCATGTGTGAACACAGCTCCAACCAAGAGCCAAGAAGTGCTTCTGTAGGCAACTTAGATTCTCAGGAAAACATCCAAAGCAATGCTTAATTGGGAAATTTTATACTATTACTCTCTCTCTCTTTTTTTTTTTTTTTGAGACAGAACCTCACTCTCCTGCTGAGGCCAAAGTGCCGTGGCATTAGCCTAGTTCTCAGCAACTTTAAACTCCTGGGTTCAAGTAACCCTCCTGCCTCAGCCTCTGGAATAGCTGGGACTGTGGGTACCCACCACAACACCCAGCTAATATTTTTTTCTATTTTTAATAGAGACAAGGGTCTCATCCTTGCTGAGGCTGGTCCTGAACTCCTGAGCCCAAGGGATCCTTCTACCTCAGAGCCTCCTAGAGTGCTAGGATTTCACATGTGAGCCACTGCAGAGTGGCTCTTCTCTTTCTTTCTTTCTTTTTTTTTTGGAGATAAGAATCTTGCTCTGGGCTCGGTGCCTGTGGCTCAAGCGGCTAAGGCACCAGCCACATACACCTAAGGTGGCGGGTTCGAATCCCTAGCCCGGGCCCGCCAAACAACAATGATGGCTGCAACCAAAAAAAAAAAAATGGCCAGGCGTTGTGGCGGGCGCCTGTAGTCCCAGCTACTTGGGAGGCTGAGGCAGGAGACTCTCTTGAGCCCAAGAGTTGGAGGTTGCTGTGAGCGTGATGCCATGGCACTCTACCCAGGGGGATAGCTTGAGGCTCCGTCTCAAAAAAAAAAAAGAATCTTGCTCTGAGCTTGGCACCCATAGCACAGTGGTTACAGGGCCGGCCATATGCACCAAGGCTGGTGGGTTCAAATCCAGCCCTGCTAAAACAATGACAACTACAACAAAAAAATAGCCGGGCATTATGGCAGGCGCTTGTAGTCCCAGCTACTTGGGTGGCTGAGGCAAAAGAAATAATTTAAGCCCAACAGTTTGAGGTTGCTGTGAGCTGCAAAAAAAAAAAAAAAAAAATAGAAAGAATCTTGCTCTGTCACTCTGGCAAGGGTGCAGTGGCCTTAACTTAGCTCACTACAACATCAAGCTATTGGACTTAAGTTATCCTCCTGCCTCAGTCTCCCAAGTACCTGGGGCTACATGTGAGCACTACCATGTGCAGCTAATTTTTTCTATTTTTAGAAGGTATGGGGGAGGGCTCATTCTTTTTCAGGCTCGTCTTAAACTCCTGACCTCAAGTTATCCTTCCACCTTGGCCTTCCAGAGTGGTAGGATTATAGGCATGAGCTACCATACTCAGCTTACTTTAAAAAAAAAAAAAAAAGGCTCGGCGCCTATGGCTCAAGTGGCTAAGGCGCTAGCCACATACACCTAAGGTGACAGGTTCGAATCCAGCCTGGGCCCACCAAACAACGACGGCTGCAACCAAAAAATAGCCAGGTGCTGCGGCGGATGCCTGTGGTCACAGCTACTTGGAAGGAGGAGGCAGGAGACTCACTTGAGCCCAGGAGTTGGAGTTGCTGTGAGCTGTGATGCCACAGCACTTTACCCAGGGGGACAACTTGAGGCTCTGTCTCAAAGGAAAAAAAAAAAAATTCAGCTCAGTGCCCATAGCACAGTGGTTACAGCAGTAAGGGTGGTGGGTTTGTACCCCTGTCCTGGGCCAGCTAAACAAGAATGACAACTGCAACAACAAAAAAATTGCTGGATGTTGTGGTAGGCGCCTATAGTCCCAGCTACTTGGGGAGGCTGAGCAAGAAAATCACTTAAGCCCAAGAGTTTGAGGTTACTGTGAGCTGTGGCACCACAGCACTCTACTGAGGGCAACATAGTGAGACTCTGTCTCCAAAAAAAAAAAAAAAATCTCTTTTTAACAAATCAGCAAAAAAGCAAACCTAGGGGCTGGGCTCAATAACTCACACCTATAATCACAGATCTGGGAAGCCAAGTTAGGAGAATCACTGAGCTCAGGAGTTCAAGACCAGCCAAAGCAAGAGTGAGAACCCATTTCTACTAAAAATAGAAAAAGTAGCTGGGTGTTGTGGCAGGTACCTATAGTCCCAGCTACTCAGGAGGCAGAGGTATGAGGATCACTTGAGCCTAGGAGTTTGAGGTTGCTGTGAGCTAGGCTGAAGCCATAACATTCTAGCCTGGGCAACAAAGTGAGACTGTCTCAAAAATCAAAAAATAAAAAAGCAAACCCAGGGAACTAAATATGTTTAATTCAAATTTATTTTTTCCTTGTCAAGAAAGTTAATGTACAGTTTCTGGTATTTCATTTTCCTTTCCGCTATTGCCCAGATTTCCTACCAATAAAATAACTTTTATTTATTTATTTTTTTTGGAGACAATAATCTTGCTCTGAGCTTAGCACCCATAGCACAGTGGTTATAGGGCCAGCCACATGCACTGAGACTGGCAGGTTCAAATCCTGCCCTGATATTTATCATTACCTGATAATTTCCTATATAAAATTATCTTTTTTTTTTTTTTGGAGACAGAGTCTCAAGCCATCACCCTGGGTAGAGTGCTATGGTGTCACAGCTCACAGCAAACTCAAACTCTTGGGCTTAAGCAATTCTCTTGCCTCAGCCTCCCAAGTAGCTGGAACTACAGACACCCACCACAAGGCCCGGCTATCTTTTTGTTGTTGTTGCAGTTGTCATTGTTGTTTTAGCTGGCCTGGGCCGAGTTTGAACCTCCCATCTTTGGTATATGTGTATGTGGTCAGCACTCTACCCACTGAGCTACAGGCGCCGCCTTTTTTTTTTTTTTTTTGAGACAAAGTCTCACTTTGTCGCCCTTGGTAGAGTGCTGTGGTATCACAGCTCCCAGCGACCTCAAACTCGGGCTCAAGTGATTCTCTTGCCTCAGCCTCTCAGGTAGCTGGAACTACAGGTGCTTTCCACAATGCCTGGCTATATTTAAAGACAGGGTCTCGCTCTGGCTCAGGCTGGTCTTGAACCTGTGATCTCAGGCAATCCACCTACCTCAGCCTCCCAAGTGCTGGGATTACAAGCATGAGCCACTGAGCCTAGCCTACAAATTATCTTTAAAGTTAAAAAAGCAATAGAAGTTATTTTATATGAAGGAGACAACTCTTGCTGATAAACAAGCTTTGGCATTAAAAAACAGGGCCTTCGGCTCAGTGCCTGTGGTTCAAGTGGCTAAGGCACCAGCCACATACACCTAAGGTGGCAGGTTTGAATCCAGCCCAGGCCCACCAAACAACAATGATGGCTGCAACCAAAAAACAGCCGGGCGTTGTGGCGGGCGCCTATGGTCCCAGCTACTTGGGAGGCTGAAGCAGGAGACTAGCTTGAGCCCAGGAGTTGGAGGTTGCTGTGAGCTGTGATGCCATGGCACTCTACCCAGGGGGACAGCTTGAGGCTCTGTCTCAAAAAAAAAAACAACAACAACAACAGGGCCTTCTGGAGACTTCTCAGTCCCCCATCGTGTGCCTCAGAAAGGAGGTAGGGACAAGGAAATACAAGAGAACACAGTTGGGCTACAGAGAGGCAACAAATAACCCGCACTTGAAAACCACTGGTAATAAGGTCAGGTGCATTGGCTTATGCCTGTAACCTCAGCACTATGGAAGGATAAGGCAGGAAGATTACTTGAGACCAGGAATTTAAGACCAGCCTGATACTGGGCTGGGCCTCAGCCTCAGCCTGGGCAAAATAGCAAGACCCTATGTCTACCGGATGTGGTAGCAACACCTGTAGTGTTAACTACTTGGGAGCCTGAGGCAGTAGATTGTTTGAGCCCAGGAGTTTGATGTTACAGTGAGCTGTGATCAACCCAACACACTACAGCCTAGATGACAGACCGAGACATAAATAAATAAATAAATAAATGGGCCAAGCATGGTGGCTCACACCTGTAATCCTAGCACTGAGAGGCCCAAGTAGGAGGATCACTTGTGCTCAGGAGTTCAAGGCCAGCTTGAGCAAGAGTGAGACCCTGTCTTTATTATATTAAAAACAAAAAAAAAGGATATGAAATTGATTATAACTTCATGAGACAAAGCTAAAACATGGGACGGGAAGACACCCAAATGATTGTCTTTTGGTGACTTGACAGTTTTGTTTATTCAGGAATAAATTCTAAACTCTGGCATCCTATACTTTTATGATGGGGAAAACAATCTTATTTTCTTTCTTTCTTTTTTTTTTTTTTTCGAGACAGAGCCTCAAGCTGTCCCCTTGGGTAGAGTGCCGTGGCATCACAGCTCACAGCAACCTCCAACTCCTGGGCTCAAGCAAGTATCCTGCCTCAGCCTCCCAAATAGCTGGGACTACAGGTGCCCGCCACAACGCCCGGCTATTTTTTAGTTGCAGCCACCATTGTTGTTTGGCGGGCCTGGGCTGGATTTGAACCCGCCACATTAGCCACTTGAGCCACAGGCACCGAGCCAACAATCTTATTTTCAAAGTTTCATGTGGTACACACTCATTCACCCTAATGCTTCCACTCAGCTGCCTGATCTGGCAGCCTTTAGGAGATCCTCTGGGAGGAAACTTTGCTGGCCTTTCTCATCCTGTGCAAGTCCTCTCACAACTGTAGGCAGTGGTAAGAGTGGCTGAGCAGACACTCAACACCCAGTCCCCCATATTGCTAAGCAGCTTGGAGGTTCATCAGGAATAAGGGCTAAGTCCTGCCCTCAAGGAGAACCCACAGACTCTTAGAAAATGCAGGAGCTGGGACAGAGCTTTAGAGAAGGTTAATATCCTCATACTTCAGACCCCAGATGAAGACCGGGCCTCTCTGATTATCAACTTCTAGCCTAAAATACTCAGATATTTTTTATTTATTTATTTTTTGAGACAAAGTCTCACCTAGTCATCCTGGGTAGAGTGCTGTAGCATCACAGCTCATAACAACCTCAAACTCTTGGGCTCAAGCAATTCTCTTGCCTCAGCCTCCCTAATAGCTGGGACTACAGGCACCCGCCATAATGCCCGGCTAAGAAATACTCAGATCTTGTTAACCTGAACATGCTACCCCTCAGTGACATTATTGCCACTCAGTGTTGCTCAGGACAGGCCAGTAGAAACCCTACCTAAGCTGTCTCCTACGTCACTCCAGAGTAGCCCCTTTGCTGCAGTGGCTCAGGCTGCCCCAATGTACAGGGGCTTTCTCCTCTTCCTGTCCTCTGCCAGGCAGGCCTTTCCCTGCTTCCTCAAAGGTCAGCTCTATCCCAGATACAAAGCCTGTTTGTTTCCCTATAGTGGCCAATGTGCCTGGGAACACAATGCCTCATGTTATCCTCCAGTAAATCTGGGGTGAGAGTGACACCCCTTTGCTAGTAGTCTGTGGGTTCCATAAGGGCAGAGACGGAATCTAGGTTTTTACTCTGCTACACTCATACCCCTGTCCCACAGCTGCTTGGCAATAAGTAACTGCCAAGTAAACAAGTTAGCAGGCTGTCTTCTTGGCTCCCATACACCCCTCATTTCTCTCCTGCCACACTTAGCCTCCAAGGGAACTTATGTCATGACTAGGATCATTAGGATGTGGCTGGGTACATGTACACACCTACTGCCCTCACAACCAAACCCTCTCCTGATGACCCTCTAAGACCCAAAATCCAGGATCCACGATGCACTTACTCTCCAGAATGTGGGGGCTGAGGGCTGGCCACTTGATTCTGCTTGGCTTTCTGCTCCATTTTAGCTTCAATTTCCCGTTTCTTCTGAGCGATGAGCTCTTCTTGGTGTAGGATGTTCATGTTCATTTTTCCAGATTTTGGGGGAGCAACCCCAAACCACCGGTTAGCCTTCCCTATGAAAGAAAAAGCAGTGCATTAGAAATCATCTTTGCTCCACAAACACCCCTAGAGGCTGCAGCAAGCCAGACACAGCAACTGACATTCAGATTGATTCATATGTCCATTTGTTCATTTATTCAGCAAACACTGAATGCCTGCTATGGACCAGGTGCTGTACTAGGTGCTAAATAAGAGAGTTTGGGCCTCTTGCGGAACTCACCTCTGGACCTCTGGCTGGGGAGACAATGGACCCATAACAAAAAAGCAACTACAAAATGTGATAAAAGCGCTGCTAGAAATCAAAAAGGGTCAGAAAGTGTAATAAAAGAATTCCTATGTGGGTAGGGCAGCCAGAAAATAAACATCAGAAAAGGGTACATTTAAGCTGGAACTAGAGGATAAAGAGCCAGCATCGTGAATAAGTCAAATGGGGAGCAATCTGGGCACAGGAAGGAGCACATGTAAAAGCCCAAGACAGAAAGAAGCCTAGTACATCTCAGGATCAGCAAGGGCCCAGCATGGCCCAAGTGAACTACTTCAGGTATGGGCAGAGGTAGGGCAGGATACGGAGTCTAGGTTTTATATTAAGGAATTTGGGAAGTGACAGAGAAGATTAAGCTGTGGAATAATAAGATCCAGTGGGTCTTTTTATTTTTAGGATCATACTTACTACTAGGTGATCATTCTGCCCATAGAGTATGCAGGCAGCAGGAGACCAATGAGGCTCACTGGCTGCAAGCAAAAGACAATGATGTCTCCAGACTAGGATGGTAGTGATGGAAAGAGAGAAAACTCAAAAGTTCCCTGTGAAATTCAGAATAAAATCCAAATTCTGAAAGTTGATTTTCTTTTCTTTTCTTTTTTTTTTTTTTTTTGAGGCAGAGCCTCAAGCCGTCCCCCTGGGTAGAGTGCCGTGGCATTACAGCTCACAGCAACCTCCAACTCCTGGGCTCAAACGAGTCTCCTGCCTCCGCCTCCCAAGTAGCTGGGACCACAGGCACCTGCCACAACGCCTGGCCACTTTTTGGTTGCAGCTGTCATTGTTGTTTGGTAGGTCCGGGCTGGGGATTCGAACCCGCCACCTTAGGTGTACGTGGCTGGCGCCTTAGCCAGTTGAGCTACAGGCGCCGAGCCTGAAAGTTGATTTTTCAAGAGCCTGTCAAGAGATGGCTCCCCTTCCTCTTCTGCATCATCCTTGAAGTTCTTCAAAAGGACACACCTTTTCCAACCCAGGGTCTTTGCACTTGCTGTCCCACTCTGTGTAGAAGGCTCTTCCCTCCAGGTCTTCCTACAATTGGCATCTTCTCATCTCTAATATCTTCTGCTTGAAAAGGTCTTCCCTGATCACCCAGTATCAGCAGCCTTCACACTGCCTCACATCATCACAACCTATTCTTTGTAAATAGTTTCTCTTTGGTGCACAGACAGCCCAGTAGAAATTAACCTTCAGGAAGGCAGCGCCTTGTTTTAATCACAGCTGCACCTCCTGAGTCCAGCACGGTGCCTGACACACAGTGAGCGCCTAACTATCTGCTGAATGGATAAATGCATCCCATTTTGGGAGAGCAGGAAGTGCAAGGCTGATGTGAAAGGAAGATAAAAGAAGGGGAGAAATGTGTGAAGACAGCCACAGACCATTTCGGAAAAGCAGCTTTTTCAGAAAACGGGACACAGGCCAAACCGCGGCTTTTACGAAGAGAGGGATGCAGGACAGCCCAAGGTTGCTGCTGTTTTGGGGAGCGGAGCCTGGAGCAACCTTGAAGGTGGTTATTTCAGAAACTGGGTGCAGATCAACCAGGGTGGTGTTCTTTACGGAAAACTGTGCGTCTTCAGCAAACCAGGCATGGGCGGCCAACAACCTGGGTCTGGGGTCTCAGGAGACTGGGAGATGCAGAAGCGACCGCTTCGGGGCTGCCCAGGGGGTAAAGCCAGGGGTCTGACGGTGGGAGGAGAACCAACGGGAGGGCGAAGAGGCGACACATAGTCCCAAACACCCAGGTGGGCACTTGAGGGCTGCCGAGGGCTGTTACCTGCAACATCCCGGTTGTCCATCTTGAGACTCATCCAATCCCACAATGCTCCTGTGCCACCTAAGGAGGCCTGTTATAGTACGCGTGACCTGATGGGAGATGTAGTCCTCTTTGGCTAGCCACTCCCTTCCTCTTTGTGGACGCCTGGTGTATTCCCCCTGGAACTCAAGCTTCAGTCTATTCAGCAACTTCTAAGTATCATTCCCGATTACCCTAGGGGGCTTCCCTTTCTCAAACCTTCCCAGAACCGCGTTCACTCCAAATACTAACTACATGTTCCAGGATGCTTTGTGTTGCAGCTCTCGCGAGAGCCTCTTGAAACCTAAGCCCCGCCCCGAGCGGTTGCTTCCGCCTCCCCGTGGTGGCCGCTTGTTGTTGTGGAGGCTAAAATGGCGGCTCAGGCGGCTGCAGCGGCCCAAGCGGCTGCGGCGCAGGCAGCGCAGGCCGAGGCAGCCGAGTCGTGGTATCTGGCTCTTCTGGGCTTCGCCGAGCATTTCCGCACTTCCAGTCCGCCCAAGATCCGCCTGTGTGTACACTGCCTGCAGGCCGTGTTCCCTTTCAAGCCTCCGCAGCGCATCGAGGCCCGCACGCACCTGCAGTTGGGCTCTGTACTCTACCACCACACCAAGAACAGTGAGCAGGCACGCAGCCACCTGGAGAAGGCGGTAAGCGCGGAGTGGGCAGTGAGGGAGGAGGTGCGGGCTCCTTGCAAGGCTTGGGCTGACAGGCCGCACCGGACGGGCGGCGCCTCATTGGGGACCAGGGAGTGCGACCTCAGTAAGACCAATAGGACCCTCGTCCGCCTCCGCCGGACCCCACAGCCACCAACCTCTCAGAAGACCCGAGGACCTCATCCCCCCACACACACACTTTATTTGCCTTTTATAGGGACAGACAGGGCTGCAGGATCCCACCTCACCGTACTTTGAGAGTTGTCTCTTCTTAGGAGCAGTAGAGTTCCCAAATCGTCAGGATTTTAGGAGGATCCCAACCGATGGTACTGGGAGATACACTTCCGGATCCGTTGCTGAGGAACATTAACCTGAACAGGCAGAACACCTAAAGTGACTTGGGATAGAGGAGGGTTGAGGTGAAAGCCCAGTCATCCTCAGGGAATCTGAAGTCTGGTCTCTCAGGAAGCCTTAGAGGGCATTCCCCTTCTTGGGCCTCAAAGTCTGTTACTCAGGGTGTCTGGAAGGTCTGGTGCCATCCATAATGCCTAGTGTCATAGGCGGGAAGCCAAGATCTAGAATCTGGAGTTAGACATTTCATGTCTCGTGAGGAAGTTTACAGCCTGAAATTGGCCATTTGAGGTTCTATGAAGAAGCAAAACAAGGGATCTGGATTCCAAGACCACCTGCTCAGTAAGAGTTGATCTCATAGCTCCTGCTTTCTCTCTAGTCACTGTTGGCTTGTCTTCCTTCCATCTTCCTCTAGTACATCTTCTGAGTAAGCCCCTCCTTCTCCCTCAATTGGTGCAAGAAAGAATGTGGGAGAGTGTCATTCTGCCTGTTAATAAACTTTATGGTTGTGGAGTTTCTTCTCACAGCAGCTCTGCTCTTGTGGGATCCCTGATCCTTTCCGCCATTTACCCAGTTCTGTTCTGCTTAAAGGAAAGAGTTCTTGAAAAAAAACAACCCAGGCTTGGTGCCTGTAGCTCAGCAGCTAGGGTGCCAGGCACATACACTGGAGCTGGTGGGTTCAAACCCAGCCTGGGTCTGCCAAACAACAATGACAGCCACAACCAAAAAATAGCTGGGTGTTGTGGTGGGTGCCTGTAGTCCCAGCTACTTGGGAGTCTGAGGCAAGAGAATCACTTAAGCCCAAGAGTTTGAGGTTGCTGTGAGCTATGACACCTTGGCACTGTACCAAGGGCAACATAGTGAGACTATCTCAAAAAAAAAAACCCAGATTTTTAAAACTCATTGATCTGAGGTAAATCCAAGCCCACCTTTAGCTAAGTTGCCTTCAAGAGGAGATCTTTGTTTTACAAACTAAGAAAAATTGAAAGGCAACTTTAGTCTTCACTTGATTAACTTCCTTGTTTCAAAAGTGAGGCAATATAAGCCCAGAGAGGTGAAGTGATTTGATCGCCAGACATCATCATTTTGGGTGGAGTTTTGTTGAGACAGAGCCACAAGCTGTACCCCTGGGTAGAATGCCGTGGCATCACAGCTGATAGCAACCTCCAACTCCTAGACTCAAGCAAGTCTCCTGCTTCCGCCTCCCAAGTAGCTGAGACCACAGGCACCCGCCACAATGCCTGGCCATTTTTTGGTGGCAGCCATCATTGTTGTTTGGATTTGAACCCACCACCTTAGGTGTATGTGGCTGGCGCCTTAGCCACTTGAGCCACAGGCACTGAGCCTTTGATGAAGTTTTTATTTCTTCATTTGTTCAGCAGATATTTGTTCACTTCATGTGGGGTGCCAATACCTGGCCTAGGTTCTGGGGATCGGCGATGTCAAAAACACTACCCTTTGTAAGCTTATGTTTTAAATGAGGGAGAAAAAGATAGGCTCCGCGCCTATAGCTCAACCGGCTAAGGCGCCAGCCACGTACACCTAAGGTGGCGGGTTCGAATCCCCAGCCCGGACCCACCAAACAACAATGACAGCTGCAACCAAAAAAAAAAAAAAATAGCCGGGGGTTGTGGTGGGCGCCTGTGGTCCCAGCCACTTGGGAGGCGGAGGCAAGAGACTCGCTTGAGCCCAGGAGTTGGAGGTTGCTGTGAGCTGTAATGCCACGGCACTCTACCCAGGATGACAGTTTGAGGCTCTGTCTCAAAAAAAAAAAAAAAAAAGAAAAAGATAAGTGTATAGTGAGAGCATGATAAGAACAATGAAAGCTATGGGCCAAGCTATGGGCACTCTACCCAGGATGACAGTTTGAGGCTCTGTCTCAAAAAAAAAAAAAAAAAAAAGAAAAAGATAAGTGTATAGTGAGAGCATGATAAGAACAATGAAAGCTATGGGCCAAGGAGAAGGATCAGAGTGGAAGTAGAGCTATTTTTGGTAGGGGAAAGATAGTGAGGGAGTCTCTATTTGTGGGAGTGGCATTTGAGCAGAGGCCTGAATGGGTGGGGTGGGGAGCTTAGAGAAATGCAGAGGGCATCACATGAATGACAAGGAGTCACCAAGCTATTGGGGCAGTCAGTGTCAGGGTCTTTCCAAGGCAGTGATGAAGCTGAAATTAAATGGGGAACCAGGCTTCATTGACTACGTTGGTGCTGAAGGCTACAACTGCCTAGGCATAGTGCCCCAACTTCTCCAGTAGTTGCACCAGTTCTGTGACTAGTTCTTTTCCCTTCTGTTAATTAATGACACATCCCACCTCCCTTCTCTTGTCTCTTGAGGCTGTTCAGCCAGTTTCTAGAAGTGGTTTATAGTCTCTGTGTATATTGTAGTGTTCACCTACTCAGTCCTGTCTAGGGGAAGCAGTAATGCCTAAAATTGCTCTCTTAAGCACTTGGGTTTGGGCCTGTAATTTAAACCAGCAGTTCTCAACCTGTGGGTTGCAACCCACAGGAACTATATTAAAGGGTCGCAGCATTAGGAAGGTTGAGAACTTCTGATTTAAACCATTATCCTTTAGAAGTACCCTCACTCTATTTAGTGGAACTCTGAATTTATTTATTTATTTATTTTGAGGCAGAGTTTCACTGTTGCCCTCAGGAGAATGCCAAGGTGTCACAGCTCACAGGAACCTCAAATTCTTAGGCTTAAGTGATTCTCTTGCCTCTGCCTCCCAAGTACCTGGGACTACAGGCATGTACCACAACCCCAGGCTATTTTGTTATTGTTGTTTAGCTGGGCCAGGCTGGGTTCCAGCCTCGGTGTATGTGGCTGGTGCTGTAACCACTGTGCTACAGGTGCTGAGCTGGAACTCGGAATTTTTGTGTGGTCTTCCACTGAGCGACATGGTACCTTACATATTATACATGAGAATTCTTTCTATTGGTTGCATCCTCAGCTGGGAATTTGTCTGAATTTCAGTTAGAGTAACATTGTTTTCCATGCTGTTTTCCTTCTGTAATCATTTGTGATTTCTTTTTTCTTTTTTTGAGACATGGTTTTACTTTGTTGCCCAAGCCAGTCTTCTGCCTTAGCCTCCTGAGTAGGTGGTACACGCTACCCACCCTGGCTAATTGTTTTTTTTTTGGGGGGGGGGTGTGATGGGGGCCTTGCTATGTTGCCCAGGCTTGTCTCAAACTTCTGGGCTCAAGAGATCCTCCCTTAGCCTCCCAAAGTGCTGAGATTATGGGCATGAGCTATCATGCCCAGCCTGTGATATCAGTATTACAGTACAAACATGCTATCTTTAATTTTTTTTTTTTTGAGACAAAGTCTCATTTTGTTACCCTTGGTAGAGTGCCATGGCATCATAGCTCATAACAACCTCAAACTCTTGGGCTTAAGTGATACTCTTGCCTCAAACTCCAAGTTCAAGCAATCCACCCGCCTCGGCCTCCTAGAGCTTTATTTGTTATTAATTGTACATTTTCCCAATTAAGCAACTATCAGTTTTTATTCTTTCCTTTCCCAGAACCATTCAATAAAAAATCATGATATGGCTTGGCGCCTATAGCACAGTGGTTATGGTACTGGCCACATACACCGAGGCTGGTTGGATTGAACCCGGCCCAAACCAGCTAAACAATGACAACTGCAACAAAAAAATAGTCAAGTATTGTGGTGGGCGCCTGTAGTCCCAGCTACTTGGGAGGCTGAGGCAAGAGAATCGCTTAAGCCCAAGAATTTGAGGTTGCTGTAAGCTGTGATGCCATGGCACGCTACTGAGGGCAACAAAATGAGACTCTGTCTCAAAAAAAAAAAAATCACGATATATTTTCCTTTCAAAAGTGGTTTGCTGACTGGGCATGGCGGCTCATGCCTATAATCCTAATACTCTAAGAGGGCAAGGCAGGTGGATTCCCTGAGCTCATAGGTTCAAGACCAACCAGAGCCAGAGTAAGACCTTGTCTCTAAAAATAGCCAGGCATTGTGGTGGGTACCTGTAGTCCCAGCTATGTGGGGCTGAGGCAAAACAATATATTATATTATTATAGTATTTTCTTATCTATTTGCTTCTGTCAGTTTCAAACTGTCTTCGCAACTATATTTTAAAACTTTTATTTTTTTTTGATGCAGCATATCACTCTGTCACCCTGAGTAGAGTGCCGTGGCATCAACTTCAAACAGCAACATCAAACTCCTGGGTTCAAGCAATCCTCTTACCTTAGCCTCCCAAGTGGCTAGGACTTCAGATATCCATCACAACATCCAGCTAGTTTTTCTGTTTTTAGCAGATGTTCAGGCTGGTCTCGAACTCCTGAGCACAAGCAATCTTGTTGGGTGGTGATTTCTCTCCAGGAGAGAAGGAGGGCTTGGCCACGGGTGCAAGCTCGCTCCTGGAATTGTATGAAAGCAAGAAACAACTGCTACTTGGGGTGGCAGTAGCAAAATGTCTTTATTCACAATCACTTTTATAGTAAACTAATCATGTACACCCATTGATCAATAATCTTAACATTTTCTATTCTTATCTTAAACTATAGAAAAGACAGAAAGTCTGAGAAAGTAAAATAACCATCTTAAGACTAGCCTCAAGCTATTCCTATCTGAAGACCTAAAACAACCCTACTTTATCTGACTTCCATTGTCAAAGTAAAAAGTCAGGACAAACAGGGGAGTAAAACTTTTTTTCTTCCGTGTCCCCAAAAAGTTTCCAAGAAACAGGCACAATAACTCTGTTTTCTTGTGGTTTTGGAAGCCAGTCGCTTTTAGGATGGAGTTTTTCACTCCATCAACCTTTGAGCCATGTCTCCTACGCAGATGGGCCACATCTGGCAGGCTGACCGACTGCATGGTCAGAGTTTCATGCAGGAGGTTGTTAACCAACCACCTTGCCTGCAAGCTCTGCCATGCTCTCCTAGGCAGCAAGGTGTCTACAAAACACACAGTACTTATGAGTCTTTTCGCTCAGTTTCTGGAATTTTTTTTTTTTTTTTTTTTTTTGGCCAGGGCTTGGATTGAACCTGCCACCTCTGGCATATGGGGCCGGGGCCCTACCCCTTTGAGCCACAGAGCCACCCCAGTTTCTGGAATTAAAAGAGCATATTTCATTTAGCTAGTTTTATGTGGGAATTCACCTCACACAATCTACCTGCCTCAGCCTCCCAAAGTGCTAGGATTACAGGCATGACGCATTGCGCCTAGCTAAGTCTACCAACTTTGTTTTGTTTTTTTTTTTTGAGACGGAGCCTCAAGCTGTCCCCTTGGGTAGAGTGCCATGGCATCACAGCTCACAGCAACCTCCAACTTCTGGGCTCAAGCGAGTCTCCTGCCTCAGCCTCCCAAGTAGCTGGACTACAGGCGCCCGCCACAACGCCTGGCCTTTTTTTTTGGTTGCAGCCATCATTGTTGTTTGGCAGGCCCGGGCTGGGGATTTGAACCCGCCACCTTAGGTGTATGTGGCTGGCGCCTTAGCCGCTTGAGCCACAGGCGCCGAGCCAAGTCTACCAACTTTGAAAGAATCATCTGTTAATTGTACCCACCAGAGTCAGAAGAGTAGTGTGTGTCTCCCTCTCCTCAACAGCTTCTTTTTTCTTTTCTGAGTTTTTTTTTTTGTTGTTGTTGTTTGTTTGTTTGTTTTGAGAGAGAGTCTCATTATGTCACACTTGGTAGAGTGCTATGGTGGCACAGCTCATAGCAACCTCAAACTCTTTGGCTCAAGCAATTCTCTTGTCTTAGCCTCCCAAGTGGCTGGGACTACAGGTTCCTGCCACAACACCTGGCTTTTTTTTTTTTTTTTTTTTTTGCGTTTTTTGGCCGGGGCTGGGTTTGAACCCGCCACCTCCAGGATATGGGGCTAGCGCCCTACTCCTTTGAGCCATAAGTGCTGCCCTGTTGCAGTTGTCTTTGTTGTTTAGCTGGCCTTGGCCAGGTTCAAACCTGCCAGCCTGGGTATATGTGGCCAGCGTCCTACCCACTGAGCTATGGACACCACCCAGGAGTTGGGGAAAGGCCTCAGGTTTTTTTTTTTTTTTTTTGAGACAGAGCCTCAAGCTGTCGCCCTGGGTAGAGTGCTGTGGCATCACAGCTCACAGCAAGCTCCAACTCCTGGGCTCAAGAGATTCTCCTGCCTCAGCCTCCCAAGTAGCTGGGACTACAGGCGCCCGCCAAAACGCCTGGCTAATTTTTGGTTGCAGCCGTCATTGTTGTTTGGCAGGTCCAGGCTGGTTTCAAACCCACCAGCTCAGGTGTGTGTGGCTGGTGCCTTAGCTGGTTGAGCCACAGGCACTGAGCCAAGGTCTCAGTTTTTGTTGTTGTTGCAGTTGTCGTTGTTGTTTAGCTGGCTTAGGCCAGGTTCGAACCTGCCAGCCTCAGTATATATGGTTGGTGCTATAACCACTGTGCTCAGCCTGCTGGGCGCTGAGCCTCTTCTCAGTTTTTTTTTTTTTCATTTGTTTGTTTATTTGTTGTTTTTTTTTTTTTTTTTTTTTTAAATAGCCTTAAGCTTTACCCCTTGGTTTATTGCCGTGGCAATAAAGCTAAAAGCCACCTCCAACTCCTGTGCTCAAGCGAGTCTCCTGCCTCAGCCTCCCAAGTAGCCCCCCAGAGGTGCCCGCCACAACACCTGGCTATTTTTTGGTTGCAGCCGTCATTGTTGTTTTGGCAGGCCCGGGCTGGATTTGAACCCACCACCTTAGGTGTATGTGGTTGGCGCCTTAGCCATTGGCGCTGAGTTAATCCTTTTGTTTTCAATTTCATTTAATCTGCTCTAATTTTGGTTATTTCTTTTCTTCTGCTGGATTTGGGATTGGAATGTTCTTCCTTTCCAGCTGCTTGAGATGTCCATTAAGTTTTTAACTTCCTCTCTTTCCATTTTCTTGAGGAAAGCTTGCAATGCTATAAAGTTCCCTCTTAGGACTGCCTTTGCAATATCCCAGAGCTTCTGATAACTTGTGTCTTCATTGTCATTTTGTTCTATAGATTTGGTAATTTTCTTCTTGATCTCGTCTCTGACCCATCTATCATTCAGCATAAGGTTATTTAGCTTCCATGTTTTTGTATGTGTCTGCAGATTCCTCTTGTTACTGAGTTCCACTTTTATTCCATGATGGTCCGAGAAGATGCATGGGATAATTTTTATTCTTTAAAATTTTCTGAGGTTAGACTTGTGACCTAAGATGTGATCAAGAAATCAGAGTTCTAATAAAAACTTCCTCCAGGCTCAGCGCCTGTGGCTCAAGTGGCTAAGGTGCCAGCCACATACACCTAAGGTGGTGGGTTCAAATCCAGCCCTGGCCCGCCAAACAACAATGATGGCTGCAACCAAAAAATAGCCAGGCTTTGTGGCAGGTGCCTGTGGTCCCAGCTACTTGGGAGGCTGAGGCAGGAAACTCACTTGAGCTCAGGAGTTGGAGGTTGCTGTGAGCTGTGATGCCATGGCACTCTACCCAGGGGGACAGCTTGAGGCTCTGTCTAAAAAAAAAACAAAAAACAAAAAAAACTTCCTCCAAACCTTCTAAAAGGTAACTTTCAGCCAGGCACAGTGACTCATGCCTATAATCATAGCACTCTGGGAGGGTGACACGGGCAGAGTGCCTGAGCTCAGGAGTTTGAGACCAGCTTGAGCAAGAGCAAGACCACATCTCTAAAAATAGTGGCCGTTGTGGCTGATGCCTATAATCCCAGCTACTCAGGAGGCTGAGGCAAGAGAATCACTTGAGCCCAAGGGTTTGAGTTTGCTGTGAGCTACAATGACACAGCACTCTACCCAGGGCAACAAAATGAGACTCTGTCTCAAAAAATAATAAATAAATAAATTAATGGTAACTTCCAACCATTGGAATGGAGTTTTCTGGACTGTTGGCTTCTGAAGAAGCCTCAGAGTGGGTTTTATTTTTTAGCACTACTAGGAAAGTCTATTGTCTGGAATAGAGGAGGCTGGGATTGGGGGAGGGCCTGGGAAATCGGGGTACTAGGCGTCCTCTCTCTCTAATGCCCTGCCCTACCTCTCTTTCTCTTTCAGAATGGCCACAGCATCTCAAGGTCAATGTCTGGGTAGTTCAGATACAAGCTGTTTAATGGACTTTCGAGAGAGGCTTCTGACTATTGATTCAAACCTGGGGGTCAAGGATGTGGAACACCTGAAGTTTCTCTGTCAAGGCTTTGTCTCCCTCAAGAAGTTAGAGAAGTCCAGCTCAGCCTCGGATATCTTTGAACAACTCCTAGCACAAGAGCTACTAAGTGAGGAAGATCCTTTCTTCCTTGCGGAACTCCTTTATATCATCCGGCAGAAATCACTGCTGAAGCACCTCAGCTACACCAAAGAGCAAGTGATGGATCTGCTGCCCAGCCGAAGGAAGATCTCTCCATTTAGGTGAGGATGGGTCTGTGATGAAGACGTCTCATGTTCATTCTGGCCATTGGGCTTTGAAAGGGATCCAAAATTAAGATCTTTTTCTTGGCTAGGAGCAGTGGCTCATACCTATAATCCCAGTACTCTGGGAGGCTGAGGTGAGAGGATTGCTTGAGCTCAGGATTTTGAGACCAGCCTTGTCCAGAGCAAGACCCCATCTCTACTAAAAATAGAAAAATTGGCTTTGTGCCCATAGCATAGTGTTTACAGTGCCGGCCACATACACCAAGGCTAGTGGGTTTGAACCCAGCCAAGTCCTGCTAAATAGCAATGACTACTGCAACAAAAAAATATAGCTGGGAGTTATGCTGAGCGCCTATAGGGAGGCTGAGGTAAGAGAATTACTTAAGCCCAAGAGTTTGAGGCTGCTGTGAGCTGTGACACCAGAGCACTCTACCAAAGGTGACATAGTAAGACTCTGTCTCAAAAAAACAAAATAAAGTAAAATAGAAAATAAAATAGAAATAGAAAAATTAGCCAGCGGTTGTGGCTGGCACCAATAGTCCTAGCTACTCAGGAGGGCGAGGCAGGAATTTGAGGTTGCTGTGAGCTATGATGCCATAGTACTCAACCCTAGGGCGACAGAGTGAGACTCTGTCTCAAAAAAAAAAAAAAAGATCTTTTTCTTAATTTTCCTCCTTAGATGCTAATGAGATGCTAATGAGTTGGAAGGTCAGCAAAGCTTCAGCTTCTCCCCAGCGCTGGAGAAGCCTCGAGTTGGCGTCTCTTTGCTTTGCCTTGCACTAGCACTGAAGGCCACCTCCATGTGACAAAGTCCACAGTTTCCTGGTCACCAGCCTCTGTACTTGCAGGCAGCTCTTTTCCAGGGAATCCTTGGTTTGTCTACCCATGTCCAGGGATTCCCCAGAAGAGAGTAATGCATACTTGGAGCTAAACAAGCAAGATGAAAAAGGACATGGTTGGTTTTTTTTCTGAGACAAAGCCTCAAGCTGTTGCCCTGGGTAGAGTTCTTGTCATCACAGCTCACAGCAACCTTGAACTCCTGGGCTAAAGTGATCCTCTTGCCTCAGCCTCCCAAGTAGCTGGGACTGCAGGCTCCCGCCACAATGCCCAACCATTTTTTGGTTGTAGTTGTCATTGCTGTTTGGCAAGTCTAGTCTGGATTTGAACCCGCCAGCTCTGGTATATGTGGCTGGCGCCTTAGCCACTTGAGCTACAGGCACCTAGCCAAGGGCATGGTTTTTCTATAGTACAGAGGGATGTCATATATGCCATATCTAATTATAGATTTTTATACTTTTTTTTTTTTTTTTAGACAGAGCCTCAAGCTGTCCCCCTGGGTAGAGTGCCATGGCATTACAGCTCACAGCAACCTCCAACTCCTGGGCTCAAGCGAGTCTCTTGCCTCAGCCTCCCAAGTAGCTGGGACCACAGGAGCCCGCCACAACGCCCGGCC
>CAUYTI010136572.1:0-10376 GCA_963575145.1 Galago senegalensis
GTGGTCCCAGCTACTTGGGAGGCGGAGGCAGGAGACTCGCTTGAGCCCAGGAGTTGGAGGTTGCTGTGAGCTGTAATGCCATGGCACTCTACCCAGGGGGACAGCTTGAGGCTCTGTCTCAAAAAAAAAAAAAAAAAAACTTTATTTGCAGGCAGTGCCCGTAACTCAGTGGGTAGGGCGCCAGCCATATACACCGAGGATGACAGGTTCGAACCCAGCCCAGGTCAGCTAAACAACAAGGACAACTGCAACAAAAAAATTTATATTGGGTGCCTGTAGTCCCAGCCACTTGGGAGGCTGAGGCAAGAGAATCGCTTAAGCCCAAGAGTTGGAGGTTGCTGTGAGCTGTGACACCACTGCATTCTACCAAGGGCAACATAGTAAGACTGTCTCCAAAAAAGGAAATAACTTTATTTACACAAAACAGAAACAGGGAAAAGAAGAAATTTAGTCCTGCTCTAGATGAGGACTTCTTAAATATGGCTCTTTGAGAAGACCCAACCAATTAAAAATCCCTTGCAATAGTGATTGAAATGTAGATCCCTGGGACCTCCAACTTTAGACCTCCAGAACAAAGGTAGGTCCAGGGATCTGCATTTCAACAAACCACCTAGGGATAATGATGCATTCTAAATATGCAACCTTTCCTCCCCATCTGTTCAGAAACAAGTCATATGGAAAGCTTTAGACTCTCCATGTCCCTAGATCAGGTCACAATTGCATATTCACATACCAAATGCCTAATGTCCTCACTATCCACCACCATTTATTCCAACAGCCATCTGACAGAGAAAAACTTCTGAGTTTCACATTTACTCATTCTCATTACCAGTCTTTTTATGTTAAGTATAATAATATGCCCTGAGTATGGAAGCTCATATTCCAGTACTTGATATGCTAAGTACTGAGCATGCATTCCTAGCATGTTGAAGATGAATCAAAGGTAAAAGAAAAGCAGCCACTCTGGACACAGCTTTCACACCCAGAAACACGGATGCTACAGCCAAGAGAAATGTTTTAGAAAACAAGAAAGCAACATGTGTTACTGACATGACTGTTCTCCCTGAGGTCATGCCCTGACCTCTAACATAGGAACTTTTTTCTTCCCTGAAAAGGATGGGAAACAAATAGTCTACTATTCTCTCACTCCCTCATTTGCTTTTCCCCAACAAAGACCTTGGCCCAACATTAAGACTGGCATTTTAAACATTACTGCTGATGGGTGGCCTGTTTCTCTCCTTCTCTAAGGCTGGCCAGTACTCCAAAAAAACTCCAGCCCATACCCATCAGTTCCCATTTTTTCAGGCAGTAAGTCTACCTGGTCACAGGGAATGGTCAAGGCTAGGTCAGGAAGTTCACCAACCTCTTGGCCATCTTATTCTTTTCTGCCTGCATCTGATGAGGTGAGGGGCAAGGAACAAAAGTACCTCTCCCCGAAATAGGATCAAGCCCTAGGCTTAGGGAAAAGCAGTAAGAGGCACCGGACTTGGTAGCAGAGTAAGGTACAATCTCCAACCCAGTGGGACTAAGATCAAAGCCCACACTGAGGAGAAACCCTTAACTTGTCTAGAATCAGTAGAGAAGGGTCTGATTATTTCTTTTTTTAATTGAGACAGTCTCATTTTGTCATCCTCAGCAGAGTGTCATGGCATCATAGCTCACGGCAATCTCAAACTCTTGGCCTGAAGTGAGTCTCTTGCCTCAGTCTCCCTAGTAGCTGGGACTACAAGTGCCCACCATAACACCCAGCTATTTCTTTGTTTGTTTGTTTTAGCAGGTCCAGGCCAGGTTCAAACTCAACAGCCCTGATGGATGTGGCCAGCACCCTAACCACTGAGCTACAGGAGCCCAGCCTGGTTTTGATTAATTAACATCTACAAAGCAGGTCTGATTCTATAAATTCTCAATAAAACATTCTGAGATGCTGCCATAGCCCCTCAGAGAAGGGATTTAGGATCCCAATATTTCCTTCTTCCCTCCTTTGCTAAGTTCTCTATAATCTAAACAAGAAATCCCGGCCTTAGACCATGCTCACATCTGCGTGGGACATATATGCACTCAGGGTCCTCACCACAGAGTCCTAAAATATTTCCCTTACCTGTGAAAAGAAAGGAAGCAGGAAAAAGAAAATACATATATTTATATTTACCAGCTTCTGTCCCACAATATTGTAGTGGCTGAAGGATTGGACAAGTGCCAAAAAGCAGACTTTACAGTTAGCTAGAAAACAAAATAAAATGATTTTTAATAAATCCGCTGCTTATACCCAGTCTCATAGACTACAAACCTCTGCAAGCAAAAGCACTGAGGATGAGCTAGAGACCCAGAAGCCTTATACCCTGACATTCACAATTTGATTCTAAGATGCACTATTTTCTTATTTAACTTATGCTTCATCACTGATTGAGATGTATTTCCGTCCTATGTATTACTAGTTAATTTTTATTGTAAATATGGCAAATTGTTGTCTTTTCTTTTTTTTTTTTTTTTTTTTGAGACAGTGCCTCAAGCTGTCCCCCTGGGTAGAGTGCCCTGGCATCATGCTCACAGCAACCTCCAACTCCTGGGCTCAAGCGAGTCTCCTGCCTCCGCCTCCCAAGTAGCTGGGACCACAGGCGCCCGCCACAACACCTGGCTATTTTTTGGTTGCAGCCGTCATTGTTGCTTGACGGATTCGAACCCGCCACCTTAGGTGTACGTGGCTGGCGCCTTAGCCGGTTGAGCTATAGGCCCGAGCCTAATTTAAAATTTTTTTTGTAGAGGCAGGGTCTTATTTACAGCCCAGGATCCTCCTGCCTTGACCTTCCAAAGTACTGGGATTACAAGTGTGAGCCACCACATCCAGTCCTGGTGCTAATTTTTTGAAGTGTAATCTCAAGTCTTTTATTTTATAAGAGTATTTCTAAAGTTTTCTTTTTCTTGTGACTGACTTTTTGAAGAGAGCCAATTATCTTGTAGAATGTCTCAAATTCTGGATTTGTCCAGTTGGCCCCTCCTGCTATCAGGTAAACATGTTCCTTAGTCCTCTGTATTTGGAATTTAAGGCAAAAGACTTGATTAGATTCAGGATGAAAAATTCCAGCGAAATATCCCTAAGTGATGTTATATAATGTAGATCACATTATATCTGAGGCCCACAATTACCCGGTTAAAGAGTGATGCTAAATTTGATCATAAGTTAGACTGTGAACATAAATCTCTTATTAATCATACTTTTTCCTCTTCCAAACTGAGCCATGCTTTGTTTTGTGGAAATACTGTTTTCCTCCAGTTTTTCACCTAATGATTTTAGTATCCATTGGCGATCCACAGTGAATCAATTGTGAGGGCTGCAACATGGTGAATTTTCTAATTTTGCCGTTCTTTCTGCATTTTTACTTATTTTTTTTTGCGGTTTTTGGCCGGGGCCGGCTGGGTTTAAACCTACCACCTCTAGCATATGGGGCCAGCATCCTACTCCTTTGAGCCACAGATGCTGCCCCTTTAATTTTTATTATTATTTTTCAATTTTTGGCCGGGGCTGGGTTTGAACCCGCCACCTCCGGCATATGGGGTTGGTGCCCTATTCCTTTGAGCCACAGGCACCACCCTCTTTCTGCACTTTTTAAAGCTGGCCATTCTTCTGTAAACATACTAGTATCTTAGGCAACATCTCAATATTAAGTTAGAGTAAGTTATTTAAGACAAGCATTCTGCCTCTTTTATAACTCAAATGAAATGCAACCACTGAATATTTTCTGTATTTGAATTTTGCTTAAAAAAAAATGAACCGATACTTTTATACATGGCTCCTTTAAACTAAAAACTATGCAAGGAGTTGAGGATACAGGGTGAATAACAGCCTACACTGTGCCTTTCTCAAGAGCTTAGTGTCTAGCCATAATAAGTATATATTTCTCAAAGGAAAGAATTATAATTATCTGCCTAAAACTTTAGGTAGTTTTTCACAAAAAGTTTCCTAATGTAAAATCTGAATTCACTGGGGGAGGCAGGGATAAAGGTAAAATAACACATATAAATGCATGGATAATATTTATTTTTCCAAAAACTTCATAATTTAAAAATTTTTTGAGATGAGGTCTTGGCTCGGCACCTGTGGCTCAAGTGGCTAAGGTGCCAGCCACATACACCTAAGGTGGCGGGTTCAAATCCAGCCTGGGCCCACCAAACAATGACAGCTGCAACCAAAAAAAAAAAAAAATAGCCAGGTGTTGTGGTGGGTGCCTGTGGTCCCAGCTACTTGGGAGGCTAAGGCAGGAGACTCGCTTGAGCCCTGGAGTTGGAGGTTGCTGTGAGCTGTGATACTACAGCACTTACCCAGGGGTGACAGCTTGAGGCTCTGTCACAAAAAAAAAAAAAAAGAGAGAGAGAGAGATAAGGTCTTGCTATGTTGCCCAGGCTGGACTAGTGCTCCTGGGCTCACGTGATCCTCCCACTTCAGCCTCCCAAGTAGCTGGAACTACAGGTGCCATGTCTGGCTGTAATTATAAAACTTTTCAGGAGGGCCAAAAGGATTAAAGTTATCATCCCTCTCCCTGCTCCATAGTGCCCTCTGCACATTTGCAAAGAACTTTTCATTTTTACAGTGAGAGTTTGCTTTTTCTTTAGTAAAATTTCAATAATCAAAAGTTCAAGATACAGTGAAGATGTACACTGTTAACACTGTTTTCCTACGTGCCCCATGCCAGCTAGGTATACATTTCACCCTTAAGTTATTTATATGAACAAGTATTCCTACACCAAAAATAAAGCAATATAAAAAACTCCAAGCCATGGAAAGTTACTTTTAAGTAACAAAATGGTATCTTGTCCCTTTTACATTTTCCTTATGAATTAGTAATTTATGGTGAACTACAGTTGCAGTAAGCTATATTTGACAGATTATTTTGTTTGGTCCCAGTTTGAGCACTAACAAAACAAGTTGTGGTTTTGGTTTTTTGGAATATTTTCATTTGTAAAAATGTCATTGGAATTCTCAGTTCTGATGGCCTATTAATCAATTTGCTGCCCTGAAACAGAGTTATGGTGCTCAGACAGGGTCTATTCTCCCTTCTCACACTGGTAGTCTCTCTTTTCCAAATCATAGTTAACATCAGAATACCAGACAATTCACTTAACATGAACTACTAGGAGTCAACCATTATTTCACAAAAACAAAGCTGAACTTCATAGTTTCCTGTATATTAAAAAGACTACTGGGCAATTTGTTATAAAGGCCCATTTATGACAGGAAACCTGTTGAGCAGGAAACCAACTAGCAACATGGAACAGAATTGAATGAAAGTCCTCAAACGAGGAAAGTTATTTGCATTGTCCTTTTATTTTAGTATGTCTTGCTATATTATAAAAATAGTGAAGGAACATGACCTTGGAAAAGGTTTGATCTAATGCAAAATATAACTGGAATTTTGATCAGAAAATAGTTTTAGCTAACATAAAAATTTCTAATCTTAAAGGAGAATCAAATTTTTTAAAATGCCTCAATTTGGTTAGAATTGAGTGATGATTTCAGATGGTCTCAACTGGCTTTGGAAACTGCAAAAAAAAAAGGTTCAAAAAAAGGACTACTTGCAAAAGATATGTAGGATTATTATAAAATGCAGGTATTTAGTACTTCATGAAAATTAGCACAAATTATATGTGAATTTGGCACTAAAAAAGCAACTTGGCCAATTTTTTGCACCTATAGTCATCATTTAGTGAAAACTAAAGGAGACTGGATATCATTTTGAGATACATTATTTTTCCAAATAACAGTCCCATGATTAGAAGAAATTACCTTTCGTTTTTTCAATATATACATTACTTTACTTTATACAATACTTTTCAGGCTCACTTGATTTTTGCAGAATACTACAAGTTAATCAGTGGGTAGAAAGAATAAACATATACCTCACAATGTAATAAATATGAATCCATTTGGGGGTGGATGGATTATTTTTTCAACTGAGAAGACATTTAATATATACATTATACTTAACTTTAGAATAAACTTGGCACTTCTGACACTGATTTAATTATGCAAATAAAATGACAGCATTTAAAGAATTTATACATTTAGTTACAAATACTTATCTGGCATTACATTTGGAGATGGAGGTTGGCTAAATCAGTTTAATATACATATTTTAAAGCTTTGGATCTTCATATGTTAAAAAAAAGTGAGTTATGCAATCTCTAGAAATCTTCTAGCTTCACATTCTATGGAGTAGGTTTCAGTAACATTATCAGTGTTTTCTGGATATGTAAAAATGCTTCTAAGAGTCTGGATTTCAGCTCAATTGCTTCTGAAAATCTTAAGGTATGGAAGCACTGAGATCAAGAGTTCACTTTCACTGACCAGTTCTTCATTGCATTTTTTTTCTTGAGTAACTTCGATTTAATGAATGAAGAGTGAGCCATTTCCATCCATCCTCTCTCCCTCCCACGTACTCCATATCCCCAAGATCTCCAAATCCCGATTGTTCGTTCAGGCTTTGTCTTCCTAACAGTTTTTCTCTTTTCACCTAAAACATTTATAAAGTTACGTCCTATAGATTCTACGCATTATTTCATTTTAAGTATACAGTATAGGCTTTAAAAATATACTAAACATGTAAATGTGTATGTTCTTGGAGGTGTAAACTGGCACACTCTTTCCTGAAAGCAAAGAGGCCTAACAGTGTATTAAATACACTGTATATATACTTTGAGGGCCCATTTCCAGTTCTTGGACCACAAAGGAATAAGGCAATAGTTATTTTATTTTAAGACAGTAAATGAAAATAAAATTTCTTAAGGATGTTTAATATATTCATCATATATAGTAAGAATGTAAAGATGAAGGCATGTATGTTAAAGGATATTCAACCCAGAGCTTATAATATAAAGAATTGGTAACTAAAATATCTAACTTGAGGAGGTTAGTTGCTTTCATGTGGTACTTAGTCACTTGGAAAGGTATTTATTATCTTCCAGTTTTTGAAATTTATGGATTCCTTTCCTAAGTACTGGCTAATATGTTATTTATTTCTTTTGCATATAGACCAGTGCACTACTCAGAATCCCTGATATTTTTACTTTACTCTAAAAAAAATCATAAATCCATGAGACTAGTTAGCTCCTTAGCTACTACCTTTTGTTACCAGAAGAGATCCAGATTAAGGAGAAAAAAGGAAAACTTACTGGGTCAGAACAATTATAAATGACAGAAGCACCATTTTTTGTTGTTTTTAAAGTTCAGAAAAGACAAATTATATTGTATGTTCTTAGAACTGCCAAATAGTCACTGCTCACTTTACTATGAAGGGCCAGAGAGACAATGTACTGCAGCCAACACATTTAATAAGAATACAAAATTCACACCAGAGGCACATTCTGGGGAATGTAAATCAACTACCACGAGTAGTATTTCTGCTGGAAGAATAAAATAAGGCTCTCTCAGAGTACAAATATACAGGAAGGAATGATTTAAAACAGGCTTATGATTTACAATCACATGACACTGTACGCAGTAAGCACTCAAAACAGGCATATTAATTAAAAATCCAGCTAAAAGGCATTTGAACATATATAACAAATCTTACAGTCCATAAAGTTTATGTTTAATGGTAATTTTAAGTATTCATTTCAACACAAGAAATGAATAGGTGAAAATACATCTCTCAAAATATTAATTATGACAAAAATCAAAGGAACTTTACATTTAAAAAGGATTATGTTACTGATAGAACCACACAGTGGACAGGGCAACCATTTAACACAAAACCAACAGTGCTGAGCACCCGAATCAGTACTGGCCTTTCAATCCTCTTTCTTCCTGGTACCAGCACACTACCCCAAATTACTTTTTCATTAACCAAGTGAAAAAATCCTTCTGTTTTTCCCATCCCTTAAAAGGTATCAAGAAAAACCAAACAGCAAACTGAAAAGTTGATTTTACCATAAACTTCAAATATGGTTTAACAAATACCAAGAAACCTAACATTAATACACAGTGCTCCTTTCCAAGGAAGGAACAGACACATCAAACATTATCTGAAAGGGGTTTCTTTATGGATTATGTACATTGGTTAAACAAGAATTACTGTATCTGAGAAGGCACATATCTGTGATTTAAGGCTTACACGGTATTGTTACATATGGAAGTTAAGAACAGCTGTCTAGGCATTCACTTCTATCAAAACGGAATTTACATCAAAACAAGCTTCCTAAGTACAGATTTCTACTCTAGAAACCATCAAGAATTTCCATTCCCAATGCCACCTGTCAAAAAAAATTTTCTTAAGCAGGTTTCATTATGAATCAAAAGAAATTACAAACATAACCGCCAATGACTTTGGGTGATGCTAATTCAATAAGCTTAAAAGCCTCACAGAAACGACACTGTGATTCCTGTGACTTAAAAAAAAAAAAGTCTAAACAAAATTACAATGGTACAAATTGATTTTTAAAAAGGTATTTGCCACAACTCCACGAGCTAATCAGTCATTCATTAGAGCTGCTGCCTCTGTGTGGACGCTGCAGGAACACCATATAATTTTACTCTGCAAAATAGTTTCTTTTTTCTTTAAGACAATACATGAAAATAATCTCTTAAAGATGTTTAATATATTCATATATAAAATATCTGATGTTGATACAAATCATGTAAATCTCCCTTTGGAAAAGTTACAACTGGCCCTCATTTCCAGGACCAAAAAACCGTGAATTTTTATCTCGTCAGTGCAAATCTATTTTAGATGTTTTCAAACTATAGCCATCAACCCTCACAATACAAAAGGATTTCTCAAAAAGAAAAATTACTGTTTTTAGATTATAGAAACTATGTTTACATTAAAATCACCCATCTTCCCATCAAATTTAATAGTTCAATTGTTAAAGTATGAAAAAGGAAAAATTAAAGCTGTTTGTGCAAGAATCACTACAATGGTTGTCACCCTCCCCACTTCCCTCAACTCTGCTTAATTCTTATTAGGTTTGTTTAGAAATATAACAATGTGATTTTCTTTTTTTTTCCGGATGTGATTTTACTGTTCTTCAAGCCAAGATGGGGCATCCACTCCAGGGGTTTTCAATTTGATATGAAACTGTTTAAGTGTTTGTTCAAGTTGCTTCTGATTCCCAGCAAAGTAAGCGGCAATGGCATTGTGGAAAAGGACCAGCTGATTGTGCAATACTTTAACCTGTAGACAGGGCAGAGTTACAAGACCACGTATTAACACCAAAGACAATGAAATAGAAGGTGATTTATTCCATTCCTTAATTAAAGAGTATATCTCTCTTCAAGAAAAGCTGTTTTAATAATGACAGAGTATGGCTTGGCACCTGTAGCTCAGTGGCTAGGGTGCCAGCCACATACACCAGAGCTGGTGAGTTTGGATCCAGCCCGGGCCTCCCAAACAACAATGACAACTACAACCAAAAACTAGCCAGGCATTATGGCACACGCCTATAGTCCCAGCTACCCAGGAGGCTGAGGCAAGAAAATCGCTTAAGCCCAAGAGTTTGAGGTTGCTGTGAGCTGTGACACCACAGCACTCTACTACAGATGACAGCTTGAGACTCTGTCTCAAAAAAACCCCAAAAATGACAAAGTATTTCACACATGCCAAGTATACACTGCCCTCAGGGTCTGAGGACTTTTTAATTACCCTAAAGGGAATAAGTCAGTTTAAGATGCTGAATATATACTCTGTTGACTATTTTGAAATATTATTGAGAGCACTAATTAAAAACATCATTAAATTCCCCCTCAAACTAACTATATTTAAATCATGTGAGATATCAAAAAGGGAAAATTATATATAATTACTACACAATACATGTTATATCCAAGTGTGGACATTATTAAGGCTAAACTTTATATAAAACCAAGTAAGCTGCATATTTTTAAGTGTGCCTTTTTCATAAAGAATGAAGCAAGCTACAGCATGCGTTAAGAAAGTCAATGTACTTAAAATGCGTATGATTCTCAGTTATTTTCAACTGCCTATTACCTCTGATATCAAGAGAGTATGTTTTCACTGAGTAACACTACCTCTACAAATCTTAAAAGAAATAGGCAAAATATCACAAGGATTTATGAATTAAGTTGTATGAAGTTTTTATAACTGCAAAATGTTCAACGAATACAAAATACATTGATTTACCCATATAATGTAGTATTCATTAAAACTGAGCTTTGGCTTGGCGCCTGTGGCTCAAGCGGCTAAGGCGCCAGCCACATACACCTAAGGTGGCAGGTTCGAATCCCCAGCCCGGGCCCGCCAAACAACAATGATGGCTGCAACCAAAAAATGGCCAGGGGTTGTGGCGGGCGCCTGTAGTCCCAGCTACTTGGGAGGCTGAGGCAGGAGACTCGTTTGAGCCCAGGAGTTGGAGGTTGCGGTGAGCGT